>JAZKJV010001461.1:605693-678440 GCA_037367405.1 Ottelia alismoides | reverse complement strand
TGCAGTGGGCTGAGTTAGAATATCAATTGCTATTTCTGTAGTAAGAGTCCCACAAAGCCAAACTCGTGCATACGCATCATCTTGCTTCCAAGAAGCATTTTCCCCAGTCTTGTTCGTTGGCTCTGGATTTGTCAAGATGTACTCCTTGTTGTTGCACTGCATGAGGGTGAGAAACTGCATGGATCATAACTCATAATTGGTCCCATCCATCTTAGCAATCGGAGTTGGACCCTTGAAGGCTCCGGACGAGAAGATGTCACCCTTGTTGTCATACATGATAATAAAATAGCCAAATAACGGACTTCAACTAAGGAGTAGACCGATATAAACGAGTCTACATAATCATACGAAGAATTGGTTGTACGTGTATATTCATACAAACATCCTTGTTAGTCTTCTTTGCTTGACCGAAATCGTGTATCTGATCAAATTACATAATTATCCGATGATGGGATCAAAAATCAGAGCAGGGCAAGGGTCCTTGAGAGCGCAGGGGCGCACGGGCCTGGGCGTAGGAGTCGCAGGGACCAGTGCGCAGGGGCGCGAGCGTATGGATGAACAGCGATGGGGCACGAAGGGTGCAGGCGACTGGGCGTTAGGGCACAGCACAAGGGCGCAGGCAACCGGGCGACGCGAGCAACTGGGCGCTAGGGCACAGAGCAAGGGCACAGGCGACTGGGCGACGCAAGTGTTCTGGACGCACAGCGATCGGGCGTGCAAGAGCGCAGCTCTACGGGGGGGCTGGCGTGCGCGTGATGCACGGGAGCCCGAGGGCACGGTGTAGGGGCCGCGAGGCGCAGGAGCACGGTGGCCTGATGTGCATGTTGCACGCAGGGGAGGGGGGTGTCGGGGGCACCGCGGGGTGGGGGGACAGGTGTCGAGTATGGTATGGTTAGGGATGGATACAGTAACTCCAGTCTAGGACCGTTACTCCGATACCATGTTAAGGGAACATACTAAGATGCATTAAGAGAGGCCCAAGGATTCCTGTATATAGGAGAAGAACCATTGGCAAATTACACAAAGATGAAACAAAAAGAACAAAATTACATAAAGGAACATACTAAAAATAGTAACTATCTCAACAGTTATGAATTCATACAGTGCATCCCACTCAAAAGCAAAAAGAGGTTTTGTTGTTAGTTGTTTATGTATGTGACGTACGATGATATGATCCAATTACAGGGATGTTAATGCAGCGTGCCACAAGATACAATATCAATCGAAGCAAATGGACAGCTTGAGCAATGTTGGAAATTGTAGGCAGTATCTTGACTAGCACATGTCTTAGCTAGTCCACATCCATTACCCGAGAAACAAATAAAAACCCTACCTTTGAGACTATCTACAATCCCACCAACCCCAGTAAATAATCAGATTCCGCTAAAGCCAAAACAAACAGATCGACTTCACGGCAAACAACTTTCTTCGCCAATCACAAGTCCAAATGCAAAAAAACAATAATTCCAACACAGCAAACGCCGTCTAGGCGGTTAAAACCACAAGCCTCAAACGAAATCGCAGAAAAGTTCCCAATTTCTCCACTGTCCGTTACCTTGTCGAGGCCCACCGGCCCGAGGGACGACTTCACAATGTTGGCGACCGCCTGGCACGCCATCACTGCAAACAACGGCAACATCAACCGATCAGAAGCGTCCAAATCCACGCAGAAATCAAATAGACGGATGGGATCGATCTCTGACCGTTCTGAGTGCGGACGTCCTGCCCGGACTGACGTTCTCCGAAGATGTCGGGGGTTGACGCCGCCAGCGACATCGCGAGGGATGGGAAGCGAGGCGAGGAGAGTGCAGAGGCGTTAAAACCGGAACCCTGGAAATGGGGGAGAGGGAAGCGGAGCACCGGCAGCGATGGGGAGAAGGAGTACAGGAGCGGAGTAAATGGGTACAATATTTTTTGCGAGGGTTTTGGGCTCTCATGTTGGTCTAGGTGTGTATTTTTGGGTTTTTATCACCTGTGTCTTTATTAGATTTTGTAATGTCAATTATGCTCTTTTTTTAAGGGATTTTATCACTTGTGCCCCTCCGAGATATCGCAATATCAGTTATGCTCCTATCTTTTTGGTAATATCAGTTGTGCCCCTCACTTCTTGCTCCGTCATCACTTGTACCCTTCCGTCAGATTGACCGTCAATGAGTTGACTTAACCATGGTTCTTTCAAACCTTGGTGCAGTAAAGAGGGGTATTATTGTCCATACTCCTCTTCTTCCTCCTCTTCCCCCATCTTCTTCTTCCTCCTCCAACCTCCTCCTCCTCCCTCTCCGCCCACAACTCCTCCTCCAACCCCCTACTCTGAGCTCCGCCCCAACCTCCCTCCGCCCAGTAGTCTCTCCAACACCACATGCCCCTTCAACTTCACCCTCCTCCACAGCTTCCTCCCACCCCCTTCCTCGAGGGGAGCCGATGCCAGCTGCCAGTTCACCCTTTCAGCCATCCACCTCCTCCAGTCCGACCTCCTCCAGCGGAGCTCCCGCTTCCTCACACCCCTCAGCTCAGCGCCCAATTGTTGGGTCGATTTGACCTCTCTCCTCCTCCCTTACTTCCCCTCGTTCGACCCCCACCTCCAGTGCAGCTTCGCCACCTCTTCCCTCTCCCTCGGCTGCATGAACATCTCTTCCCGCTCCGAGTTCGAGTCTGTCGTCCCCCCCGCCGCCCTCGACGGCCTCCGCTCCCGATGCAACAACTCCCTCCTCAACGACTCCCCCTGTGCCTCCTGCACCACCGGCATTTCTCTCATCAAGGCATCCTTTGCCACGACCCGTCCTGCTTAATCTTTGAGACGAGCGTGACTAAAAACATATGCTTGTCTTAACATAATTTACCATATTTAACAGGGAGATAAAAGAAATCTTTTGAAGTGCTGCAACTCGTAATATATTTATCAATGTAATCATGTACATTTCCACAAAAAATGTAATACATATTACTGCATACATGATTTTAAAATCAAATCGAAACCATCGAAAATCAATACTTTAAATCTGTCGTGATGTAAAACACCATAAAATATGTAATAGCAAAGATGGCACAACCTCGTCTACTAGATATCTCTTTCACACTTTCTTTATTTAGGTCAAAATCTTCTTCCCTCTAAGTACCTGAAAAAAATTAATTTGAAGTGGCGAGCCTAACTCATCAACATGAGCTTAGACCCAATGAATGGGTCATAAACCTTCGGCTAAATAATTACAAAATTGAAATATTGAAACTAATAGACACTATATTCAAACATGAATATTGCATAACTGAAAAAGAGCATTTTTTCCTAATCAAAATAGAGCTTGATAATCATTTCCTGGAAGTAAAATCATGGATAAAAAAATAACCAACAACTTGTATAGAAATCATATTTTCTGGCTTGAAAATAAATCTTACTTTTCCATACTTGGCGATGCAACACTAACCCGGCATATCTTAGTAAGTCCATGAACCATACTGCCAGGGAGAGGTTAATCGTCCCTTAGCCTTACATACTTATTTCCTAGGCAAGCGAACTTAACCTAGGTCCTTATCTTACTGTCATACGCGCAGACGGCCCCAAAGACCAATGAACACCCTGCATACGGCCCAAAGCCTATTGCATACAGAATGCGGACCCAAAGTCCTCTTACTTGTTCATGACTTTCCTAGAGTGTAGGACCTAGTGTGCATCTTACTTAAAAATCACTTAATCATACAACTTGCATGATCAACATAAAAATCATAAAGAAATTGCTTAACTTGGTAAAATTTCTTGAACAAGAATCATATAGAACCTAAAAGCTTCATATTGCATATCATTTAAATTTGCATGCTTAAACCATAAAGATGCATAAACCATTCAATGTGGAAGAATAAAGCGTTAAACTTAGCATCAAATGTACTTAAAAAAAACTTGAAATGCAATGACTATCTGAAATATTAAAAGCTTGCATCTTAAAAATATTTGCATGGAATAAAATAATAATAATAAGGCCATCAGCTTATGAACCACTCACTTGAGATATAGCCTACTACCTCTTTTCCACCAGGTATGCTTTTGAACTTCCCTAGAAAGTTTATTTAAACAAGAATAAATATCATGAACTATAAAAAATATCATATCCTTTATACAATTTTAGTATCTTTATATACAGAATAAAGCTCATGCATGAATATATATATATATATATATATAAAGTATTATATATGTATTTTAACTTCCAGTACGTATAGGCACCGAACCCACTCACTTACAAATTAATAATATGTCTTCAATGTATTGCTAATATCATATAAAATTATGAATCTTGTAAGTATGTTAAGAATTAAGATTATCCAGATAAGTAAATCTACGGAAAGGTCAAATTTGTGAGGGATTACAACATGATTAAAACCCACCGTGGTTGGATATGTAAAATCTCTTTGTATTTTAGAGAAGCACTATTTAGTACAAAGAAATGAATTGAGGTGCATATAATAAGTTGTAATTTCACATCTTATCGTTTATTTCATATCAACTTCATTACCCCTCTTTTTTTTCCATGTATGTTGACTTTTACTATATATAGCGTCGTTACTCTATCTAATTTGCATGGCATAAAGTAAAGCACATAATTAAGGAAACGTGCATTGCAAATTCTCATGAGACATATCTCAGCCGTAATCATGGGAAATCATCTATATTGTAATTTAAATATCTATCTGATATGCATAAGCTGAGTTGAAGATTCACAATATCTCATGCACATATATGTTAAAAAATTAAATTGGTAGCAGTAAAATATAGCTGCATAGTGTTGGGAACCTGGATATTAGTCACCATATATATACTATACTAACATAAATACTGATATTTTTTTCAAATCCATTATGTATCTATCCCATCCATCTTTACACATATAAAAAAAATTGATCACGGTATCCTACATATATTTCAAGTCTGTCAACATTTATATCAAAAAAAAATAACTAGGAAAATATCAATATTCGTACCTATTCCTAGGCATACCTAAGCATGAGCGTCCCTAAATTGAAATCTTGACATAATATTCAATACAATCTAATTTGAATGTTACATCCTTCCTCTCCGGCCCCGACCTCAACAACGTCTCCGATTGCGCCTCCTACCCTTACGTCTACGCCGCCGCCTTCCTCAATCCCCTCGGCCCCTCCGATCCCGGAACCGCCTCATGCCTCTTCTTCCTCGGGCTGTCTGCCACAGCGCACCGATCCACCTCCTCCGGTGCCCCCACTGGATCTACGCAATTGTCGCCTCCGCTGCCACCGTCTTCATCCTCTGCTCTGTCGCCGGGTGGTGCTTCAACCGTTGTCGTCGTCGTCGCAGGTGGAGGAGGAAGAGGACCGCAGCGACAACCGTGCGCCCCTCAGCGGCGCTGGAGTCGATTGCGCCCCACACGACACTTGTCAGATTCACGCTAGAGGAAATCAGGGAGGCCACGGGGAACTTCGCAACGGAGAGGCTTATCGGTAAGGGCGCATTTGGGAATGTGTACCGTGGGGTGCGGGAGAGAAGGGGGGTGGGGCTGTGAGGGGCACGGGGGGCGGCGAGGGCAGGGGACTGCGGGGGGGTGTCGTGCGGGAGGGGGAGCAGGCGGGGAAGGGGGCGGTGTCGTGCGGGAGGGGGCGGCGTCGTGCGGGAGGGGGCGGTGCGGGGCAGGGGGCGGCACCATGCGGGGCAGGAGGAGGGGGAGCAGGCGGGGAAGGGAGAGGGGAGCAGGGGCGGCGCCGTGCGGGAGGGGGCGGAGCTGGAAGGAGGTGCGGGCTGGGGAGGAGGAAGTTGGAGGAGGAGGAAGAAGATGGGGAAAGAGGAGAAAGAAGATGATGTAAAAAGACGATATAACCTAAAAAATTAAAACTAATTCCGCTTTTGTCCTCAAAGTTAACGGCCGTTTGCACTGTGGATGGACGGTCACTAACCCGAGGGGCACAAGTGATAAATTAGCAAGAATTGAGGGGCACAACTGATATTACCAAAAAGATAGGGGTATAACTGAAATTGCGATATCTCGAAGAGGCACAAGTGATAAAATCCCCTTTTTATTGTCATTTGTACTTTTATATTCATACACAATGAACAAATCTGTCTTTTTGACATATCAGTATTGTCTCTACTTTATTTTAACGAGAGAACAGAATTGTGAATTTCGTGAGACAGCTGATATGAGAAAAAAGGGAAAGGCATAATTAATATAGTAGAAGTGAAAAAAAACCTTTTCCTAAGCAAGAAAGTGTTTTTTAGATATTTTTTCACCACAAATCTTAAAAATTTCGTATATTGCATTCTCAACTATGTATACTTTGTAATAATCACCTAAACCTTGGAATCTTGCTAACTCTTACGCTACGGACAAAGTGATTAACTTACAACCATTTGGATGTTAAAGTGAGCTGGACTCTTTCCGAAAAAAATCTATATTGCCATTTCCATTATTCAAATTTACAAATGTGTCTATATAGGAGTGATCCTATGAGAGCTAAAACTTGTGAAAGCATGAGAGCATGCATTCTGGACCACTAGATTCTATTGGTCCAAAATGCATGCTATCATGCTCTCACAGTTTTTTGCTCTCATAGGATCACTCATATATATACACCTCCATGAAGAATGAATGACATGTATAGGGCCCCCTATCCGGGTCATTCATTCCCCGTCCGACGCATCCCCTGCGTTACGGTGGGGGGATGCTACAAATGGCGATCCGATCCCTACCCGATACACCTCCATGAAGACCAAAAGAGAGAGAAATGCCAACCTACCTCCCCTGAAAATTCAGAAACCACTTCATCGTCGCAACATGAACAAGACCGCGAACATCACAGGGAAGGAAGATGGCACCCATCATCGCAACAACACCGAGAAAATCATAACTGAAACCAAAGTAGTCACTCAGAATTTCAGCCATAGTTTCCTCGGTCTCCAGCCTGTCTTGATAATCTCCAAATTGGGGAACAACCAGCCCCTGTATAACATCCATGCAACCAGGCATACCGTCTCCACCATATGGGATCCTCTACAATGAACTTGGAGTCCAAGTTGAGCATATGTTTGAAGGTAATATATTATCCATATTTAGCCAACGCAAATTAGATCAGAACTTATAATTCTTGGTACCAAGATTCCGGAGAAGAGAGTCTAAATACCATAAAGGGATTTTTACCCGCCAGACCCTATAAACTTTTTAAATTACATCCACGACCTTTTACATAACGTAATTACCTCATTGACCCTATAAATTACCCCAAGAACCCTCGCGAGCTTCAAATAGAGTAACCGTATGGTTCATGGGGTAAGAGTTGGCAAATTTGCGGGGTGGAGGGGGGAATTATGTTGTTTCAGAGGCCGTGAAGGTGATTGGCAAAGTTTATAGGGTCTACCGGGTAAAAATCCCCACCATAAATTGTAGAGGATATGGAAGCAATATTGTAGCTTGGTCAAGCCCACCACCATCATATTGTAGAAGGTAAAGTAGAGACCATAGTCGCATCTGAGCAAACTTCGGGCGAGTTGAGACCAGGTTGGTCTGTTCCTCGAGCCCCAAGTCCGTTGTGCGGTTGCCTTTGACCATCACTCGGGCGGCGAGGGCTAGGACATCGACACGAGAGATGCCAGGGCATTCAAGCTTGAGGGTGTTCTTGATGTCAGTGTCACGCTCGACGGTGTTGAAGGGGTTGGTGGAGATGATGATGGAGGCGTCGTAGCCGTTGGGGAAGTAGTCGTGGAAGAGGAGGCAGAGTGTGTGCCGCTCATCGAGCCCGTCGGGCCTCCCGATGCTCAATAACATGCTCTAGGTCGTCCACTCGTCCATCTGCTATTAACGTCTGATTTTGGTTAGATTAACTCAAGATTACCCAAGATATTGATTCATGTAAAATAAAAGATGACAACAGGGTTTGTGACGTAAGACAAAGAAATTTTACGAGGTTTAGATAATAATTACGAAGTATACATGGTCAAGAAGGTAATACAAAATTTTTAGATTTTTAAAACATCCCATTTCATTACAACTTTAGCACAAAGATGTGTTTTCGAGCTTGTTTGAAGGGATTTTTACTCCGTAATCCCTACAATCTTCGACAATTACAACATAGCTCAAGTAATCTATGCAATTATAATACTATTCTTGTGATTTTATTAGCTCTAGAACCACAAGACTTGTGGATTAGCGTCCATTCATTTTCTGACTAAGTCTAATGGGAATGTTAGAAAGTATCAAAATTCTTAGAAAATTTACAATATGTGCAATTCTGTGGTAAATGTACTCATCCCCCTTCATTTGCGACTAACTGGATGAAGGGAGGCCCTAATTAAGCTCCGATACCGTGTTACAAAACAAGAGATGAAGACACCAGAAGAAGACACCAATATTTACGTGGAAAGCCCTACCGGGAGGAAAAAATCACGGGGGCACACATAAACCATGATCTCCTTCACAAGAAATTATGGCCATCTCTTCACCCAGTTAATTACAAATAAAGGAGGGATGGGTACATTTATAAGGAGATGGTTAAACGGTCCCTCATCCAAAGGCCAATTTACCCATATAAAGATCCATACAACTCAACAACTACATTATGTTAACGATAAACTGTGAGGTTTTTCGTATTCATTTCGCCGATCTCTTTTAATCCTTATTTTGATAATGGAAGACGTTTCACCTCTGGTATTATAAATCTGCAAAAGAGTTAAGCAAACTTCACACACGTATCAAGGAAGAACTTTAAAGGTATTATAATTGTCTTTAAATTGGATAACATTTCTTTACACCCCATTCCGCCATTTTGGATTAGTGAAATTGATAAAATTTGAGCAAATTCTTAAATAATACACACACAAGTACAAATCAACTAGATCACATATTTATACTTCTCACCTCGAAGATCGAATCAAAGATTTAACATTTAATTTTATGATATAACTTAATATATAATTTTATGATATATTTATCCATCTATATATTTATATGTAAGTTTTTTGGTATTTGAAAATAAGGTGTTTATCAACCAATGGTTCATCCGAGATTTAAACAAATGAATAATAATTTTATTATTTAGGAAATTTGTAGCTTGTTGGTTAGATGATTTGACCCTAATCTCATTGTAGTGGAGAAGAAGAGTACTCTGAGAGCGAGTTCATGATATGAAGGAGCTCCTATGATGAATTCATGGTAGATAGAGGATATGAAGATTGTTCGATGGTGAGATCTCCAAACTTAATGTCGAGGAGAAAGGAATGCATTCAAAGGACGAGATTTCGATCATGAAGGAGAGTTTCATCAATGAGCTAATGGTGTTGATGGGGTGTGGAGAAGTTCTTGGAAAGTTGTCTAAGAAGAGGGATTCTAATCAAGATTATTAAAAAGGGCTAAAGCTATAATAAAATTCATTTTTATCGAGAAATGTTAGGATTGTCCACTGCATTTTTGTAAAATAAAAAATTTTGTTGGGATATTTATGTTAATATAATATTTTTAATGAGTGATACTTATGTAAAATCACTAGTTTGCACATGTATTTGTAAAAATCATCCTAGTTAAAATCATTTCCCATAAATTATTCATCTAATGAAATCTAACAAAGGCAACTAAATTGACAAATGCTAGTAGAACAAGTTAGACAAATAATGCATGTTTCAAGAAGAAAATTTCTAGCTTCGTCACCATGTTATAGCCTTCACCCGCACATGCCACCTTAACATACACCGATGTCATCTACAATTTGTCCTCCAAGTACTCCTCACATCTTAATTCAAAACACCACCATCTTAATACAACAACAGATGGCCATATTTTTTCATGATTGTTAAATACAAGACACAAGATAATAAACAATACTAAAATATAAATAAGGGATATTTACCCCACGAATCCTATAAATTTTTGTAAATTACCTCTACGATCTTTTGCACAACATAATTACTTCATCGATCCTGTAAATTATCCCAAGAATCTCCATGAACTTCAAACAGATACATGATTCATGAGACAAGAGTTAGCAAGTTTATGAAGATGAAGTAAGGATTATATTGTTTCAAAGATTGAGAAGATAATTTACAAAATATTTCTGGGTAAATATCCCTGTAAATAACCTGTACACACTTTTCTACAAGTGGAGCATAACATAACGTCACGTGATACACAAACTATAATAAAGTAATAAACCCATCCCTCAATCATTCCCATTTACTCCCAGCCGAAGATTCCTTTTACCCGAACCTTCAGATCAGCCTCGTCTCTCAACACTAACCTTCGGGATCCAATCCAGACCGTCCAAACCTCCCCAACTACCTAACATAGCACACGCCCTCCCCTCGCTTTACACCATTTCCGTCACCTCCATCTCCATCTCCCATTCGCCCATCAGTGCCATTACCTTAAACCCAAAACCTCCAGATCCGCCGCCGCCATGGCCGCCGCGGCCGTCCCCTCATCCCCTTTCCTCCTCCCCTCCCGTCGAGGCCTCCGCCGCACCACTTCCATCTCCTGCTCCGCCCCCACCGGCAAGCACCGCCGCCCCGCCGACGAGTCCATCCGCGAGGAAGCCCACCGACATCGCCTAGACTCCGATAACCACCCCGACGCAGGATTCTCCGCCCGCTACGTGCCTTTCTCCGCCCCCTCCTCCGGTGAGCAGTACTCCCTAGACGAGGTCGTCTACCGGTCTCGATCCGGCTCCCTCCTCGACGTCTGCCACGACCTAGACGCCCTCCGCCGGTTCGACGGCGCCTACTGGAGATCCCTCTTCGATTCGCGGTCGGGCCGCACGGTCTGGCCGTACGGATCGGGCGTGTGGTCGAAGAAGGAGTGGGTGCTTCCCGAGATCGACTCGGACCACATTGTGTCGCTCTTCGAGGGGAACTCGAACCTGTTCTGGGCCGAGCGGTACGGGAAGGAGCTCCTCTCCATGAGCGACCTCTGGGTGAAGCACTGCGGCATCAGCCACACCGGCTCCTTCAAAGACCTCGGCATGACCGTCCTCGTCAGTCAGGTCGAACTGTTTATTTCAACATTTTGGCCATTTGATTTATAGTTGATGTTGTAATTGCTTATATTCATATCACCCAGTAGTTGAAAATCTTGAACCAGTAATGCCCACTCAGATCATAAACAAAGACTATCACGCTCCATATTTCTTGCATCCGCCAACTTTTTCTAGCTTTTTTGTGTTGGCCATTGTCTGCCTCTCCTAATTCGAATTCTTGGTTTTGTTGCCATACAGGTCAACCGCCTAATCAAGCTCGGTCGCCCCATCGTCGGCGTTGGGTGTGCGTCCACGGGCGATACCTCCGCTGCACTCTCCGCGTATTGTGCTGCTGCATCCATCCCCGCCTTTGTCTTCCTCCCTGCAGATCGTATTTCGATTGCGCAGCTTGTGCAACCGATCGCCAATGGTGCATTTGTGCTTTCGATCGATACCGACTTCGATGGGTGCATGAGACTCATCCGGGAGGTCACTTCCGAGCTGCCCATCTACCTTGCCAACTCCCTTAACAGCCTCCGGCTTGAGGGGCAGAAGACCGTGGCCATTGAGATCCTCCAGCAGTTTGATTGGGAGGTGCCGGATTGGGTAGTTGTTCCCGGTGGCAATCTGGGCAATATCTATGCATTCTACAAGGGGTTCGAGATGTGTCGTGAGCTTGGGCTCGTTGACCGCATCCCACGCCTCGTGTGCGCCCAGGCGGCCAATGCGGATCCTCTGTATCAGTACTACAAGTCTGGGTGGTCAGAGTTCAAGCCTGTTGTGGCATCCACCACCTTTGCTTCGGCAATACAAATTGGCGATCCGGTTTCCATCGACCGTGCAGTGCATGCGCTTCAGAATTCGGATGGTATTGTTGAGGAGGCGACGGAGGAGGAGCTGATGGATGCCATGGCCAGAGCGGATCTTAGTGGGATGTTTGCGTGCCCTCATACGGGTGTGGCTTTAGCTGCATTGATCAAGTTGAGGGAAAGGGGAGTAATCGGGAAGACGGATAGGACAGTGGTCGTAAGCACTGCTCACGGGCTGAAGTTTGCGCAGTCGAAGGTTGCTTACCACTCAAGGGAGATACCGGACATGTCCTGCCAGTTTGCGAATCCACCGGTGAAGGTGAAGGCCGACTTTGGGGCAGTGATGGACGTGCTGAAGAGTGTGCTGAAGAAGAAGACGTCCTCGCCGCTCCGGAGCATGGTTCCGGTCAGTTAAGTTGATGGGAGAACTGTTGTAAGTTCCCTTTTTCAATAATTGACAATGGGCTTGCTGCTAATGGTGCTTAACTCTTTGATATGCATATGCTACATGTGCATAATAACTGGTGATAATTGATGCATAAATTTCAAATTTGTAGGAGTTGGGAAATTTTGTACCTTTTATTTCTATTTGAGGATCAGATGCCTGCTTTAATCCATTTCTTTGAGGCACTTCATTGTGCTTGCTGTCATTTATATGTTCTATTATCTGAGATTGACGGTTTTTTAAATTCTAAGAAAATGTTACAGGCAACAACTGTGTTTTGAACACACTGAACTTGGCATATACCTCTAGCAGCATGTCGAATACGCTAGAGTCTCGCATACATCATTAACATGCTTGGCATGCTCTTGAAACTTTACCTACTTTGTAGTAGTCGTTTGATTTAGATTGTTACTTTTTTTTAAATAATCTGGATGTGATACTACTAGGATGTGATACTAGTAGCTGTATGTGACATAGAGGCATTGTTTGGTAATAAAACAATATTGGATGAGTCAAATGACTCACATCTCTTTTGGTGGTATATTATTGTAGTGTTAAAAGCCTCGCATTCTCGACAAGTATGTCTGGTCAGATCTGGTGGTCATTTATCGCAGTGGTGATTGACACCGTCAAAGATCTCTTCACATGAGTAATATGAGCACTATCCTGGCAAGAAACTTAGCATCGGGCAGCCATGGGATCCCGTGCATTTCATCTTTGTTTAGAAGTGGTGTGCCGTTGTATGTGGCAACTACTTTACAGGTGACTTGGTATTTAGAGTTTCTGAATTTCCACAGATTGTATTATTTTTTGGAATCCAGGTAAGACTTGAACCTATCATTTTGGTTTCTGTAGGATTTGATCTGAATTTTGAATTATTTCATCCTCCTCTCGAGTAAATAATATCATCTTTAAATTGAAGAGCTTTCAGTTGCAAATGACAGATATCATCTCACCTTTAATAAATGACATAAATTGAATGGACATAATTTGTCAATTTATTATTTCAATGTTTGTTGCAAGAGATCTGCACCATAATACTGCTTTGGTGTTTATCATGGAGTTTGTCATCGATCAATGGAGATCCAAATCTGAATTTGCTGTGCTCAAGCTTTGCTCATTCATATATTAGACTAATGCCCGTCAATGTGCAGTTGGACCTCCTGAAACAAGAGGATTGAAACGTTTAATTTGCAGTTGACATTTTACGTGAATACTTTTTTCATTATAGTAGTTATAATAATGTCATTGTCTGTTAATTGAAAACTCAACTGTGCACACCTTGCGTACAGGAAAGGGTACACAATATATTTGTGGAAGTATATGTTTTCTTCAAATTCTGACATTTGAGATACATCTACATGTCACTTCGACAAAATATGTGCATGCTGACTCTTATCAAATGGAAGTGTAAAAAGGTATAATCTAAGTCAGCAAAGGGAAGAACAGAGGTTGAAGCAGCTGTAACTTACGGGCAAAGAACGAAAGAGAAGAAGGGAGAGCAATGGAAAGTGAAAGCGGCGGGCTGCCCATCGGACTAATTCCTGCTGGAAAGGTTAGGAATGTCTTGATCTCCTCTTTCCTTTGCTTGGCTTTGTATATTAAAATTCGGACATGAGTTCATATTCTCAAGGATGCAACTGCAAAATTGGAGTTGAACCATCCGTGATTCATTATGTGATCATCCAAATTGCAATTGATTTGAAATAGTTAAGCATCTTAATTAAATGGGATTTTTACACCCATAACCCTGAGTAATTTTGCAATTACAATCATAACCCTTTATAATAGCGAATTACACAAGAAACATCGGATAGTCACTCCGTCTCACACTCATGACCCTTCGTTAATTTTCCTCTTAACCCAACTATATCATTGGGTTAATCTAACCCATAGTCCATCTAACAGGTGCTAAAAAATCTTAAAAAATAAAAAAAACTTCTTCCTCCTCGTAGCCGACCCCCTCCCCCTTCTTCCTCCTCCGCCCCTCCTCCTGCAGCGTCGCCCCTCCTCCGTCCATCCCCCTCCAGCCCGCCACCTCCCTCCAAGCTAGCCACCCCCTTCCTCCTGGCTAGCCACCCCGCTCCAGGCCGCCAGACCCCTCAAGCCCGCCACCCCCTGTAGGCTCGCCTCCCGCTACAGACCCGCCGCCCGTCGCTCACTCCCTCCTGGCTTGTCGCTCCCGCTCCAGGCCACCACCCTCGTTCCAGCCCGCCAAACCCCTCCAAGTCTGCCTCCCGCTCCAGGCACGACGCCCCCTCCCTCCTGGCTAGCCGCTCCCGCTCCAGGCCACCACCCCCTTCCAGTCCGCAACCCCCTTCAGGCCGCCTCCCGCTCCAGGCCCGCACCCTCCTCCCCCATCCCTCCAGGCTTGCCGCTCTTGCTCTAGGCCGTCACCCCCCTCTAGGCCCGCCGCCCGCGCTCCCCTCCCTCCAGGTTAGCCGTCCCCCTCCCTCCATGCTAGTTGCCTCCTCTCCAGGCCCACCTCCCGCTCCAGGCTAGCCGCCTCCCACCCCAGGCTAGCCACCTCTGGCTCCAGGCCTGCCGCCTGCTGTCCCCATCCCTTCAGGTTGTGATTCTAACCTCTGCTTGGAGGTACGCGTATATGACCGCTTACAGGAGTGCTCGAAGAACATGTAGGGAGGTTCTATCATGGAGTTTTTATTGATGGAAATCCTTATATTTTGTGAGGAATTTCATAAAGAAATAAACAAAGCAATTAATACAATACAGTTGGAAGAGTTTTTATGTGAAAAAAATCATGGGAGTAGATTCTCTGCTTTAGATTTACCCAAGGAAGAGAGATATAATGCATGATTTACAAATAAGGTTGAGTAGTAGGGGTAATTTTGACTTTTTCTAATCGAAACCGTCAACTATAACAAACATTTTAAATGGACCGTAACACATGGTTATGTCATGTAAGAGTTAAGCGATACTCAGGGTTTCTCATGTAATTCACGATTATGCAGGGTTATGATTGTAATTATGAAATTACTCAGGGTTATGAGTGTAAAAAACTCTAATTAAATCCATGCAGATATTTACCGCTTGATCTCGATCCATGCGATGCTTGAGAAGAGTATGGGAGTACCAATGTCCTTATGTGCATGTCACAATCCCAAGCAAGGAAGGACAATGTGGACGAATCCTTCAAGTCAGAGCAAAGTTGGTTTTAGGAGATACAACTTCAAGGAACTCTCGAGAGCCACCAGAGGCTTTGTGAAAGTGAGGATAATTACGATCGATGGGTCGAGCATCATATACAGAGGGTGCTTGAAGTTCCGAACACATCCATATATGAGGCACTTAGCTTCACATACCGACGTGTAACTCATGTTAAAACCCCTCAAGTATTCCACTTGATTCACTATAATCCAAATTACTTAACCAACTTCCAATCAACGAATCCTCCTAAATTGTCCAACTTCACTACCCGTAAGAGTCCACGATGGCGTAGGGAACGAGTCCGCGCATCAATAAATAAGATCATACATACCATAGTCAGAATCCGTACGGATATCCCAATCCTCCTTATACACAACCGATTTGATTCATTTTCCAATTTAAATAACAAAAATTCTCAGAACTCTCCTCTTAGTGCTTCCACCATGAATACCAACCAATCTGGCCTACACAAACTAGTACGTGAGTATTAACCCTAATTGAAAAAGTGAATCAATAGACCACCGATCATGACTACTGATGCAGCGTGGAATTAAAATATAGGGCTGCATTTATTAATTATGTCGTCACATTTTTTTGTCGTCGCGTTTTTTTTTTAAATTTAAACAAGGGGATCGCGTGTGATCTCAATTAGCTTTATTTTGAATTTCAAATTAGGTAGTTAGTCGGTTAATTAGTTAGAGTCTATTTAGGATAATTAGTTGTCAATTTGAATTTGATTTCTATTTTTGTAACCTCATCCCTCCTATATAAAGGGATGAAGGCCTATTGTTTTGGGGAGTTCAGTATGTTATAAAATTGAGATTTTATCTCCATCTCTCTTGTCTCTCTCTCTCCTCGCGATCTACGCGTTCTTCTTCTCAACCTCGCGCATTCGGCGTGTTTCTTTTCTCAACCCCTCTATTTTCTACCACCGAAAATCCACCGCTAAAATATTTTATTTATTTCGTCGACGCGCCAAATTCGTTTGCATCATTTGGTATCAGAGCATGGCCTACAGATAGTCGTCACGATCTGACGATCCGTCCAGACGTTCACGTGGACATGCGACGAAACACCATCATTCGTCGGAGCGTAAACGGCAAGCCGAAGAAGACTTTCGGACAAAATGGCAAGATTTTGAGACCCAAGATCAATATTTCCAATCCAGATATCAAGAGTTCCAGTCCAAAGGTCGAGAGATAATGACTAATCTCAAGGCTATGTGCGCCCTATCAAAGTTGTCCACTACCGAAGCCGTTATCCAGACTTGTGATGAAGAAAAACTCGTCGACAACGACGAAACGGCCGCTGTCCAAGCCGTTTCAGATCAGCCACCAATGACGATATCACCCCCGACAACAGCCCCAGCCCCGCCGATGCCTACCCAGGCCTCCCCGACCCTCGCCGCACAGCCCCAGTCCGTCGCTGTTCCTGCTAGAACCACGCTGTGCATGCAGATCCCCCTTGCCCCATGCGAGATCCATTTTTGCGTAGCCGTAAGGACTGGGGGTATATGTTGCCCCTTGACCAACGTCACCGTCAGAATTGGTCTGCAAACCCACACCACCGACCCCCCGTTCGAACCCGCTCACGTGCCTCCCGCGCCGCCAGAATCGATCAACGCCCCTATCGTTCACCTCTTGCACCATCGTCGCGCATCTCCTCCACCTGCGTGACCCAGCTGCCGCAGCCAAGCACCTCCCGCGAGCCTCTACCCACAAATCCCTTCTGCTGGCCAGAACACCACGTTGTTTGTCTGTGAACGAGGAGCATCGACGCGGCCGGGCGCCCGGCCGCTTGGAACAAACATGTCATATCGTCGCCGCCCTGTCCCACGGTTGGGGATCTCCTCCACGACGTCACTGCAGTAATTCTATTACCGCCGCCAACTGATCTCGAAGGACCGCTACTGTCACGCACGCTTCTGGCGCGATTGCCGCGTGCACCGCCAAACCCAGCGCCGTGTCCATCAAGAGAAAGAAGACCGAGTCCCGCAGACTCCTGGGTTGTTTCCCAAGAAACAATCCCGTGAGTTATGGGATTTAGGGAGAAATTGCAAAAGAATACCCCTTGAAATCCCTATTTGCAAAGAGGTTAGAATTGACAAGAATTTAAGAAGGAATGAAAGGGTACGAAATTTACACTTCAGCCCCCTGGAGCGGAAATATTTTAAAAGAAGTGCGGAAAGAAGGAAATTTGGGAGACTTCCTTATCCTATTAGGACCATGACCATGGTTGTCTCCTATTTAAAGACCCCATGGCTTCATTCATTGGCCACATCTCCTCCTCTCCTTTCATTGTGTTATTGCTTTGCCATTGATCCTTCAAAAGCCATGTTGTTCATGCCTCATCAATTTTTCAATCACCACAATGGGACGACAAGGTTCATGAAGACGCCACCATTGGCGCCGCACATGTTCTTCCAACATGAAGTGGACGATTCCGGCCACCGCACCAAAGCCATCTGGGTTCCACCGTTTGCTCCACATCTATTCTTCCCAGAGGCGAACAAGAAAGTTGATATCAAATCGTCAAGCTTCGAAGAACGAGCAATTCGTCAGGAGACGAATTTTTAAAGCAGAGGAGAGTTGATGCAGCGTGGAATCAAAATATAGGGCTACATTTATTAATTATGTCGTCGCATTTTTTTGTCGTCGTGTTTTTTTTAAATTTAAATAAGGAAATCGCGTGTGATCTCAATTAGCTTTATTTTGAATTTCAAATTAGGTAGTTAGTCGGTTAATTAGTTAGAGTCTATTTAGGATAATTAGTTGTTAATTTGAATTTGATTTCTATTTTTGTAACCTCATCCCTCCTATATAAAGGGATGACGGTCTATTGTTTTGGGGAGTTCAGTATGTTATAAAATTGAGATTTTATCTACATCTCTCTTGTCTCTCTCTCTCTCTCTCCTTGCGATCTACGCGTTCTTCTTCTCAACCTCGCGCATCCGGCGTGTTTCTTTTCTCAACCCCTCTATTTTCTACCACCGAAAATCCACCGTTAAAATATTTTATTTATTTCGTCGACGCGCCGAATTCGTTTGCATCAACTACTTATCTGGCTCTCTAAATACTGGGCTGGAGAAACGCAAGTACTAAGTCTAAACACTACGTGATGACTCGTCGGTGTGCCAAGCAACATGCCCCCGAAGTAATGCTTGTTGGGATTGTGGCTTCTAAGCTTCTACCCGAGACCCCAAGGGTGCATGCCCCTCCCTTAGTGATAACTACTTCACTACCCACAAGCCACTTACAATAACCCAATGGGAACGACATCAAATGTGATTATAAGATATGGATATTTCCCATATGTCATTCAGCTTGACGCTCAAGATGCTCTGCTCAACGCATTGCGGTTTTAACTTTATACTAGTCGAAATCCCGCGCTACGCTGCGATCGTGATTAAGATATAGATTTAAAAAAGACATGTGTTAACAAAATTCTCACATTGTTTAATTAAAAAAATGCGTTGACGGTATTGGTTGATGACCATTTTAGAGATTTCATGAGCAATTATAATAATCAATATTGACATCTTCACTACTATCTTTGAAATTTCCTTTCTAAATTATTAAAAAAACATATTTTTTAATTATATAATAATCTAATGTGTTTGATATACTTTTTTCATCCATATAAGATGTTTAAAATTCTATATGTGGAATTAATGGATGAGATAATGTACGTACACAAACACACACACACATATACACACACACACATATCACACAAAATGAAATTAACAATAAATAACTTGGACTTAAGTGCTTAAGCTGATGAAATGATACCTTGAAACACAATCAATTTAGCTTGTTTGCCTACTTGTAAAAAATATGATAACCACATTAATTATGTTAATATATGAACTCATATAATTAAATTTGACCATATTGATTTGAATTATTGATCCCAATATTCTACTTAATAACATAATAAAATGAAATTATTAATACGGATAATTCTATTTATTTATATAACTATATCATTCATGTTAAATGTATAGTGATGATATTACCATTGCAATTTTTATATTTGAAATTAGTGGTGAATATAATGTTCATAAATATATCGTTATCAAGGGTTTACCAAACAATAATTATCTTTTTTTTAGGTTTTGAACAAATGTTGTTATACAATATTGAAATATTTTTCATTATAAGTTGGATTAAGTAATTATATTCTCATTATAAGCTCCAAATATAAGACATAATAGAAAAATATTTCATATTATCAAATTGTTCAGTCAACGAATAATTTGAATATTTGTTGTCATATACTATGATCGATATAAGAAATATGATTAAAAATATTATTTGTTATTAAATAAAATTTTGTTCAAAAATTAAATAGTGAGAAAACCTTTTTTATTTGTAATGTATCGATAATTAAAATACCTTTAAATCAAGGTATTATATGTATTTCAATGATTTTTCAAGAATTATTTATGATTTTTGTAAGGTTTTGTGTATATTTATTTTTTTTTCATTTTATATGATAATTTTAATTTATTTGTGTTTATACTATAAATCAAATCTATGTAACACAACTTTTTTAGAACATTGAGAGTAATATTCAATTTTTTCAATTTTTATGAATTTTAAGTTGAAAGTAAATTTTATATATTATTTTTAATTTAGTAAAAATACTAAAAGTTTTTTAAATCTGATTTAGTATAATATAGGGTTGATTGTTAAATGATATTTATTTTTATTAGATTTTAATATCTCTTATTTTGTTTAGTATAGACATAATAGGGATTATTTATTTAAGACGTTGCATAAGGATTTACATGTAATTATACTAAACTAAAAATATGTGTGGATATAGTTGCATGTGGAGGGCTATCAAGAAAAAAGTCCCAAAAGACTGAAGTGTTAAGCAATGTGATCTACAAAAGGACCTGGACGTGTTTGTGGAAAGACTAAAGTCCGAGGGTTATTATTGAAATGTTCCAATGCTCACGTGCTGGAGCACGTGATGCCTGAAGATGGAAATCATGTTTCGACTTGCAAAATCTAAGAAGGTTCATATGTAGAATTTCTCGATGCATGTGTAGTTCACGTGAAATCCCTTTGATCGGTCAACGACTGTGATGAGGCATTTGTCATTGAATCAGATGAATCGTATTGGATCTGGAAGGAGAAGGTTTTTCTTCGGTAGCTCCTCCCCAATTCCACAGATTCGAGCGACGGAGCTTCAATTCTGATCAAAATCTCGATCATGTGGTTCAATTCGATGCTGCACTCGATCTACATGTCAACAATGAAGATCACGCCTGCAAATGCTTCACCGATGTCTCAATGTTCCATGAGTTTGGATTCACAATTATTAGTTGTTGTGTTACTCGATGAAGGCTCTTCAGCTGCTCGAGATTCATGTGCTCTATGATCCACAAGCACCTCAAATCTCCAGATGCTTTGTTCCTCATCTTGTGTATCTCGACGTTCACTTGAGGCTTCGATGGTAATTCACTCCAAATGCTCGTGGATTTAAGCTGCAACATTTCAATTACAAAATCGTAAATAAAGAATACAAATTCATCTTTTTATCTAAACTATTAAAACTTCTAATAAACAACAATCCGATTGAGTATTAAAAAATAGAATCCAAGAAAAGTAATTGATATCTTTGAAGTTCCGATATCTAAAGTTGTTCAAAGTTGGTGTTTTTTGGGAACAGATGCAAGAAGATCCAGAAATGCACCCTGTCAGATTGCATGATGATGGCCTTCCCCTTCTGAGGAGAAAGCTATACCCAACGGAGCTCTAGTCATTGAAGATAAGCTCGGCAAAGATGTAGGCATCTACAGACTCGATGATCTCTACACAAAAGCAAAAGGATGTGCTGATGGCACCTCGGTAGGTGATGATGAACCTCGGGAGGTGCTCGGGTACGATGCCCTTGGCAGAGGGCATGATCTCCCCGGCGTCACAGCATCTCTCGGCAAGATCCACGGAGGCCTTGTCGGCCTTGGAAACATGGAGTTTGAGCCCTCCAACCATGGCCGGCTTCACGACCATATTCAGCAACTCCACAGTGGCCTCCACTGTTGCCCGGATCTGGTCGTTGTTCATATCGCCCCCAAACTCTACGTTTGATGCACTGATCGCCATCGTCAGTTGCATCTGCGGAGGGCACAACCTCCCCAGCGTCACAGTAGCTCTCGGCAAGATCCACGAAGGCCTTGTCGGCCTTGGAAATGCGGAGTTTGAACCCTTCAACCATGGCCGACTTCACAACTATATTCAACAACTCCACAATGGCCTCCACCGCTGCCCGGATCTGGTCGTTGTTCAGATCGCCTCCAAATTCTTTGTTTGATGCACTGATCGCCATCGTCAGTTGGATGTGGAACTCCCTCGTCAAGAAGCAGTTCTTTGCCGCTGTTGCTCCCCTCCAGTCCCTACCAGCAGAGGCGTTGGCATCGGAAGCATTGTCTGACGGTGATCGGACCCACTTGACGTGGAGCACCAGGAGTCGCATGGCGCAATTGTGCAGGGGCTTCCCAAAGAAGGAAAAGAGTGCTAACGGGAATGGTAGAATGGGCCCTGATATTTTCAGGGGCACGTGAATGAGACTCACAAATGGGAGAATTCGTGACACGTACATGGACTGTAATTTGAAATGAGCAGCAACTGGGAAAAAGAGAAACGGGAATGAGGCAAAAACTGGGGGCGACTCGGATAATGGGAAAAATAGAGAGAGAGATATATACAGGTAAGAGAAGT
The DNA here is from genome assembly GCA_037367405.1 of Ottelia alismoides. Taxonomy (NCBI): domain Eukaryota; kingdom Viridiplantae; phylum Streptophyta; class Magnoliopsida; order Alismatales; family Hydrocharitaceae; genus Ottelia; species Ottelia alismoides. The sequence continues at coordinate 656,331 of JAZKJV010001461.1, read as the reverse complement.
GCAGAGAGAGTGAAGGCAGGGAAAGAGGATAAAGAAAGGGCGAGAGAGAGAGAGCGCGCAGGGAAAGATTTAGCGAGGCATCAGGAAAGCACCATAAGATGCCACGTGTCAATCTTGGAGTAAAAGCTGGGTGAAACCCAGCTTTTATAAGATACTAGGAAAAAATATCCCGCGCTTCGCTGCGGGCATAGTATATACTTGTTTGTGTGGATCTTTGATCATGATATTTAAGTTTTCAAATAAATTGTCTCAATGTTATAATTGCAAGAATTTCACAATAATTTTATAAAAAGCTATAAAAATATATGTTCATTCCTGCAGTAGAGGATATATTCGTAATATGAAATATCTCAAAGGGATCCTGCGTAAGAAGTTCTAATCACGTGAAGTTCATGTGATCATCTTAGGCAGTATACAACTCAGATTAAGCAACTCTGATTTGATCGTGTGGTAATTTACTCGTACACATGGCATGTTTCTCCGCATCGACTTCATTATGGATGGAACGGTTGAACGTAGGGTGTGCTGAATAAAGCCAAGCCATCAATGGAAGCTCCTCGTCTGATCGTGTGGATGTTGTGCAAACAGGAGGTAAGGCTTACGTTCTTCCTAAATTCTGGCGGTTCCACACAGTGGCTAATCTAATTCAGTTGATGCTTCATTCGATTGTACTCCTCAAATCAGTAGTGGACGATCGGAAGCTCAATGCTCGTGTCTCCTTCAGATGCTACTCGACTCGATGCTTAATGATTGTTCCACTTCCGGTGTTCAATTTCAAAAGCACGGGGAGGTGGTGTGGTTTTCGATCAGGCAATGCTCCATCTGATGTGACCCCCGATAGTGCTTGTTGGGATATATAGCAGATCCAGCTACCAGCAATTAGGATTGGCGGCTCGAGAATCGATCTCGACCTAGGGATTAGATTAATAGTATGAATATGGAATTAGGGGATGTAATCAAAAGTGAATCAGGATGAAATGGTACCATAAATGGTGAATAGGAAATGCCTTCGATCGTGACTGGATAGGAAATGGGTTGGCAATGAATGGAAGTGTGTAATTGAGGTGATCATAGAAACAATGTAATCGATCAATGAAAAGGACGATCGAAATCACGTCTGATCAGAGGTACTGGAAATAAAATGTATAGAAACGAAAACAATGATTGAAATCAAACGAAAAATCAAACTAAAACCCTAAATCGAACTAATCCTAATCTATGATCCACGTTCTTGGAAGTAGAATGGTTGAAGGAATAGGTCGTTTCCTCGACACTCTTGTGTACAAGGATGGAGGTTGATCATGGTAGAACAGATCTCACGTAAATGAAGGTGGCCTCACCCACCCCACTTCTCCTCCTTGCTGCAGTTCAATGGGGAACGATGAGCCATGTCACCACTCTTTCATACGAAGAGAGAGAGAGAGAGAGAGAGAGAGAGAGAGAGAGAGAGAGAGAGAGAGAGAGAGAGAGAGAGACTACGGAGATGGGGGAAGGGTTTGTTCCACCTATACATAGAGAATGGTGGGGAACATTTGGAGAGCTGAGAGGGACATGTCATGCAGGTAGAATGTGACGTGTGTTACGGAGAACACATGTGTGGCTTTGGCACGTTTCTGCAAGCTGAGGAAAACCCCAAAGAACACCTCTCTCCATTTAAAACGTACAGGAGAAAGGGAGGCATATGGCGTATCCACGTGTCAAACTGTAAGAGAGAGCTGGAGAGACCCAACTTTAGTAGTATTTATAGATGGATATTTCCCATATGTCGTTCAGCTTGACGCTCAAGATGCTCTGCTCAACGCATTGCGGTTTTAACTTTATATTGTTTACAATGGACCTATTTCAATTGCTTATCAATCCGTTACGGTTAATGCATATACTTATAATATATCATAGTATCCTACATGGGTCTACATCTTTTTGGAGCCAATTTCAATCATTTTTAGATCTATTGAGTTATTGTTTTCAGATGATCGGATATCTAACTTTGATGATCGATCGGTACTGCTCGATCAACAAAGAAACTATGACCTATCATTTTGGTACCAAATAATCGATCATCTAATTGGCATGATCGATCATACATGGGATAATGGTTGAAATCACGTTGACGACCTCGGTTAAAGTTGCTCTGATTATAAAACTAATTGCACATCCATGTTTCTGTTGTTACCTATATCACGAATATATATTTATCTTTTCAATGCATTCATCCATTCAATAGGAAATCACGATATTGTGATGCGATAAAATCTGACTTTTGACGTAAACCTCAGCCAAACGCCAAACCGACACCACCTAGGTGTTCTAAACACTAACAACAACTTGTGGTGCAAAAACCGTACGGATCCGACAATAAGAGGGTAAAATTTGTATCGAAGGGAGTGTTCTCCCACAAACTTCCTTCTCATGGAAGGAGAATTCCGTGATGTTTCATGGAACACTAATGCGCCCATGATGATCCTTGCTCCGTGCTCTTCGAAATGGTTGCTCAACTTCTGATCGGTGGTTGAGATTTACTCAGATGGTGGAGCTCCGACGAGAGGGTGGTGGTGATGCAAAGCAACGGATTAAGTGGTCTGATCCATTGGCTAGCCACCCCCTTATATAGGGGTCCAGCCTTAAACGGATCCGATTCGGATCCGGATCCAAATAGCCACAATTCGACTGCATTTTGCGTGTAACTCTTTCATACAAACTTCAATTTCGATGTTCTTTGAACTCATGGGAAAGGTCTCGATGAGCACTACAAAATGGTGTAGTCATTTATCTGATTTGATTATTGGATTAGATCACAATTTGGGGAAAAGATTGTGTCCTAACACGGGATCTCATAGATTGTCTCATACTTCTTGTACCTTCACTTCTCTTAACCGACTCAACATCCCAAATCTCGCATCTTCTGATTGGTGCATTAATTGACCTCCTGTGTAAAATTATCATTATCATGCATACGGAAAATTTTGGTTACAGATTTCCTTTTTTTTTTCAAGGAACGTTTATTTCCACAAAGCAAGGGATGCATGCATATGGATTTGTTAGGCATTATATGTGTAATCGATTTTCTTTGTCCGACATAATTACTTTGATCATCAACAAAGGTAAAGTAGAAAGCCAGTAGCTAATGCTTGGGGTGCCAGTTCAAAGCCTTTTTCGAGAATAACATATTTACCTTTATAAAAAAATCTTCCCACATTTTTTACGAGGCATAATTTATGTAATAATATTTAAATAAACAAATATTGTCGATAGGAACGCAAAATTATTACAAGGATGCAGGTCGGTCAATGCCACCACACGAATCCGTCCTCGTTACTCCTACCACAACAAGGGATGTAGATAAGCACAGAAGAAGAGGTGGAAGCAGCACCACCAGTTCCTCCTGAGCAAGAGAGAAGCTGAGGAGATCCGGCGGGAGAGAGATGACGGAGAGCGCAGAACCGTCAGCGAGGTCATGAACTTCTTTACTCCGTTTGTCTGTATAGATTATCTTTTTCCTTTGTTAATTAAACGCAAGACCTGGCAGACAGGATGCGATCACTCGAACATCGCTGAACGTAAACTAACGAATCACTGCAGATTTGATTTCTCCGCCAAAGATGACTCGCGGATTCCGTCTGAAGACGAGGAGGAGACGAAGAAGAAGAAATCTTTGGGTAAGAAGGGAATGAGTACTGCCGTATTCCCAAAGATGTTTAGATTCCGGGGGAAGAGAAGCGTTTACAAAGATGCGGCTCTTTCAGAGCTTCTTCAAGGGATAGAATCACGGAGGTACACCTATAGGGAACTCCACACAGCCACCCAGGGCTTCAGCGACGCATGCAATATTTGGGGGGAGGAGGGTTGGTATGTTATGTATAAAGGCATGCTAGAAGGACAACGAGCAGTGGCCATCAAGCTGCTGTCAACGTCCGATTATATTGTCGACATGTACATAGCTGAAGTGAAAACGTTGAGCGAGGTGCGCCACCGGAACGTGGTTCGACTCTTGGGACGTTGTCATGACGCTGGCCACTTGGCGCTCGTGTTTGAGCTCATGCCAAATCTTAGTCTAGTCCACCACTTGCTTGGGTACACTGACCGTCCACCGTTGCCGTGGAAGGTGAGATACTCGACGATCGCAGTGGGAATAGCATCTGCCTTGCTATATCTTCACGACGGACTAGAGCATTGCGTGAAACATAGAAGCATCAAGCCCTCAAACATTTGGTTAGATTCCGATTTCAACCCCAAGATTGCTGATTTCTCACACTCAACCGTCACTAATGGCGATGATCTCGAATTAAATGGTGTTTTCGGGACGTTGGGGTATTTGGACCCACAATGTTTGCTTACTGGACACTTCGGCAGCACGTCGGACATCTATAGCTTCGGTGTGGTTGCATTGCAGATAGCGAGCGGCAGAAAGGCCTATGAAAAGGAGGGAAAATATTTGGCAGAATGGGTACAGGAACTTTACAAGGAGGGGAGGTTACTAGAAGCGGTCGATCCCAAATTGAGTGATGATTTCAACGAACGAGAGGTGGAAAGGCTCCTGTTGACTGGACTCCGGTGCACTCAATTCGACCCCAAATCACGACCTTCCGCAAAGATGATCCTCCAACTTCTCAACTTCCAAGCTCCGATGCCAAGCAATTTTATCAGCAGTGTAAAATGTAATGTAGATGATATTGTAGAGAGGGTGTTATGGAGTCCCTCAAGTACTCTCAGCATAAGTGTGGACTCCATCCCGGCCGATTGTCTCGATGATGCTACCAACTACAAACATGGTGAAGACAACGATGCAACAACTATTTCCACAGAGAACTTAATAGATCGGGGTGAGTTCAAGGATGATGGAGACGATGATCGGTTGTTGCCAATTTTAGTCCAAGATGTTGGAAAATACGAGCTGTTATCAGAACAAACAATGTACAATATTGGAATCCCTCCTAATTTCGGTTCAGCAGAGATTACAAACCATAGGAAAGACCATCATCATCACATTTTTAAGGGCTTGGTAGGCAGCCTTCGTGAGATGATGCGATCGGAAGAAAATCTACCGCCATTTGACGAAGCTCTTAAAAAGATCAAAATGTATACAGATTTCCTCGTTCAAGAGATTGGTCCTCCTCTAGATGATTGGGACACACTTGCACAGCTTGTTCTACAGGCATTGAAGGAGAGGGAGGATTTGTTCAAGTCATGTGATGACCAAGAATCACTTGTTGCCATTTTCACCGTGCCGTCACTTGACGTGGAGCACACCCTGAAAGAAGACGAGGAGAAGCTGGAAGATGTCAAGGAATGTCTAGCTCGTGCCCGACAAAGATGCTCAGACCTGGTAGCTGAACTAGCAGAAGCTCAAGAGATCTCGCTTTCTACCGAGGCTGAGATGGAGGCTATGGAACAAACAATAGCTGAAAAACGAGCCTTGTTGGTGCAAAGAAGGAGACACCGTGCCTTCTTAGAACATTATCAAATTGTGCTTTCCAAACTCTCTTCTTTTGCATGTTGAGGTTGTGTCATGAACATGATTAGGTTCATCTTATTATATTTGAAGCGTCATCTGTATCTTCCAATTTCTTTGCTGCTTATATTTTTGACTGAATTGTAATAAAAAATCTATGGAAGAACGCTTCATTATATCTAATGCTTGTTATATGATTTAAAGTTTGTTCTCTCGATCCCTTTTTTTTTGACCAACCGATCTATATATTTTAGAAGAACTTCAACTGCATGTTAAAATCTATTCAACTATTTGAGAGGTAAATCAGATAATTTACTATCTTAACCTGGCATGGTTCAAGAGAATCATGATTTCAATTTTCAAGGTAAAGGATTCACACCATATTTTTTCATACAAGAATGCACCTAAAATAAAAGGACGTGCCATTTACAACTTCATATTCAATTCATTTGAAAAAAATGGAAACCAATTTCTGTTCTAAGTATAAATAAATCTTTTATTTTCTTTTCTTCATTAAAATACTAGTCATTACATAAAAATTGATGAGAGACGGGCAACAAGCTGCATCGTCAATCATAAATTGGTCACATTATTCCTACGATTGCTGTTTCAGGAATTAAATCTCTTTGAACAATGGTATTATAATGTCACTGATGATGGAAAAAATCCCTCTCACATATCTATGATTACAACACAGATCCTTCACAATACATTAAAAAGATAGACAACCATTATCGCACACTACAAGAAAAATGAGTTGTGGTCGCGTAATGTGGCTACGGAAACTTGTGGCCACGATAATTTTGTGGCCACTAGTTTCTCGTAGCTACAATCCGTGGCCAAAGTCTTCTTATAAGAGTTGTGGCCACGACAAGTTTTGTGGTCACTTGTAGTGGCCATGACATATTCGTGGTTAGAGAACTCTCACGACGAAACTTGTAGATACAACCACTGGCCATGACGTATTGTGGTCGGAGCCCGATTCCGCACAAACCCCACATCCATGGGAATAATTCTGTAGCCATAACTTATTTTCCTTAGAGTGGCGGAATAAAATCCAATAAAAAATAATCAACCAAGATGTATGGGAATTCTTAAAGTAAAAAATTTTCAATGTGAGGTTAAAAGATAAATATGATTAATCCAATCCAAAACTGAAACATTATAACCACTTATGTCTCTCATGAGTGAGGGGCATACTCAAAGCCAACTCTATATGCCGTACCACAGATCATAGAGGCAAAGAGGGAAATATCGTCTTGATGTTACCTAATTTTCCTATGAACATGGATCGATGACTACATAAGAGCTGTCTTCTCTTTTATTTTTATCTTATTTTTTTATCTTACATTTTTTGTTGATCAACTTATAAACTTCAAATAAGAGCCCTAAAGGGCCTTGTATACTTTTTCACGGTAGTTATTAGGCAGGGGTTGATTAATTTCCATAAAAATATCGAGCAATTGATATCATTCTCCTTATCTTACCATTTTATATAATCTCATCTGTCTTTTAACCATCAAAATCAACCAATTCCGTAATGCCAATTACATGGAATTTTCCTAAATTTGATAGTTATTTAAAATAAAAGATTCAACCTAATAAATATACTCTCATCGATAATGTGAGGACTACTCCTAAGTCCTAACCTACAATGGGAAAACATCACTTAAACTTCTCACGTGACAAAACATTCACCATTATGCAATTGGCTTGATGAATATGATTTCCTATTCATCTCTCTTTATCTAAGTTTCTTGCACAATGATCTTTACTATTTAAATTCGTTTGTAATTGTTCTGGCTTTCGGTTAAATAAAATAGTTTTTTTTGCAATTACTCTTTCTTTTGTAAGTAAAATATATTACAGGGTCTTAAACCCATACTTAAATCATTTCTACTTTTTGACTAACATTCTCACTTCTCGATGATATTAGCAAGTAGTACTCTTCCCTCCTAGGGGTAACCACTAGCTCCTTATGATGACAACTGTGGATCGGGAAAAGTGTTTGAAGGTCTTTTGCTTCTTTGATAACCTATACCTTATGCTAGGCTATCAAGATGATGTGGAGGCTTCCCGAGCCTCCACAATCAAGGATAATCCACTTTTTACCCTTCCTAGAAAGCTGAAGATTGTAAAGGTCACTCTCAAAGATTGGGTCATTAAGGAAGCCAATGCCACTACAAAATCAATAACTACCTCAGGGTGAATCCTTTTGGATCCCAACGTTTTTGTAGCTTGAAGTGGATGTATAGTCCTACTTGACATCAATCAAGAGGCAAATGTGGAAGCAATGTGGAAGTAGAGCTGAGTAAATTTGACTCCAATTGGGTGACATGCCCTCCAAGTTCTTCACCTCTCTAATAAGTGTAGAATTTGAGAACCACATTTTGTCTCTTATTGATTGCAACCATGATCATATTAATAAGCATGAGGATGTTGCCACCATTATTGTGGATCTCTTCACCGAGCTCCTCTCCTCAGCAATCCATAGGTAGGTGGGGGATGTAGAAGCTCCTTTGCTAAGTGCATCCTCACCATAAATGTATGCATATGAATGGAAAAGCTGTTTGGAGATGACGAGATCTAGAAAGTGTGGGTACTTCCAAGATCAGACTATTATTTGAGGAAGGTGGTGAATATTAGTTGAAACAAATATGGACAAATAAAAAATAATCAATCATAAACAAACGAAGGAAACCTGAGAAGCAACCACTTGCATGAAAATCTCTACGAAAACTTAACCAAATAAAAACCACGACCTAAATCCTCAATACATGACTTTCCATTGGCCTTACCGATCAACTTTTCACAATCAGAGTTATTTACCAAATATAACTCATTGCTTACGAGATTTTGAGTCAAACACAGAAATGAAATCATCTTAAATCACAAACATCAAAGTTCTCTACTTTGGATCAAACACCATTGACTTCTCCTTTTGTTCATGGACATCGAAGTATTGTCGAGATCTCTTAGATCAAACACCAAATTCTCAAATATTATTTGATCAAACATCAAGGGAAATACCAGATTGTACTAAACATCAGAGCCATTGACTTTCTTCTATTAAACACCAAGGAACCTACAAACTTGGATCAAATGACAAGTCTTCCTACAAAGTGATTACACATAGATACAAACAATATGCATCTTTTGAAGCCACATATAATATTTGCTATTCATATTGTATGATAAACAAAATAGCTATATATATCAATATCAAAACTATTGAATATCGGAATCAGAAATCATAACATATCACCAGTAAAGATTTCATGTGTAGAAAAGAATTCTCTAACGAGTCATAAAGAGCATGGGGGGTAGATGACGATCATCGGTAAATGAAAGTGTTGGTTACCAAAATAGAATAAACATTGTTCTTAAAGCAAAAAAGCTGCTCAACAAAAAATTTCATAATAATATTAATGGAGAATGGTGTGAGAGAGGGAGAGAGATCAACACACAAAAATGTGCATGTTGCATATAACTTGTGATCTCATCGAAAGGGTCTACATACAATTTTATAGTGTTCAAGGGATGTCAAACTATCCTGTAGGCATTGAAGCAATTAATAGAAATACTATGGTATAAAATAAAAAATCTAGATCAACTATGATCAATCATTATAAATTAGTTGATCGATCATCAATAATCGATCAGAGTTCTTCAAGTGGTCGATCATTTGTGAAAAATTTAAATTTAGAAAGTGACCGATCAAAACATCAAAGTGATTCACCATTGATCTTCATAGGATCCAAGATAGAAGCTAAAAGTGATCGATCATGAACTTCACAATGACCAATCATTTTTAAACAATGCACAAAAGTGATTGATTATGACCTTTTGAGTGACCGATCAATGGTTATTGATAGATCAGTCAATTCTAGAAATTTTATAATTTAAGCTTGAACTGACATCTTGTGAAGGTGTGAATGCATACTGATAAATCGTGTTTCATGTACCTTAGAGCTGAAAATTGATTTAAAAAGCATAACAAACATATGCATTCATCTATTTTTTGGTATTTTAATCATTCATGCATATGTACATAATAATCATTACTAACATATTAAAAATAATTAAAAATACAAAAATAGGAAAAACCAAATATTAAAATAAAATAGAGAGAGAAAGAGTGTATACTTGTATAAAATACACAATCATAATGTTATTATTCATGTACAAAATATTTGCTTTCAAGTTATTTCTCTTTAAATTTGCAAACATATTATGTATATTAATAAACTACAAAAGAAACAAAAACCAAAAAAATAAAAAGGTAAAGAAAAATAAGAAAAGCAAAGTGTTATCATGTATATGTATGTATGCATGCATATGCATATTAATATGTACCTATTTATTATAATTACTAACTCACTTATTAAAATCCAAACAAAATAGGAAAAATATATATTAAGTAATATATAAATATACTAGAATAAAATATGTACATTATATATTAAGAATACAACAAGAAAAACTTTAAAGCAGAAAAACACGGGTATTTTATACTTATAAAATACCTACCAAAAAATTATCTATGTTCAAATGACCTATTTTGAGAAAACTCTTTTCATGAAAGTTTTAGATCTTTTTAATATTTACAACTTTCTTGTTTTTTTATTTTCAATCTAAGGTCATTTACTAACTTTACTGGAATTTTCTTTTCTTCTTGATTTTATGAATTTTCTATACATGTCTCCCCCTCTACCATGTGGCTTCCCTCTATTGATCCTCACTCATGAATATTGATTGTGCCCCTCGTTCCTAAAACTAGGTCAACCACTGGTCTTCTCTCATCTCACGATTGGTCGACCCATGCCAGCTCACCTTTCCTCGTTAACCATCCATGGTTAACCTCGCCTTTGCGACTTCTCTACCGCACCATTCAAGCCATTCCTATGATTCCCTATCATCTTTGTTCTATCAACAATAACCCCAAACCATCTCTTGCGACTCCATCCCAAGACCCCAGATGAGATGCAATGCCATCAACTCCCTCCTACATACGACTACTATCATAACTCCCTCCTTATCCATCGTCCCCTACAACCTAAAAACCTTGACCCATCACCTCATTGGTCCTCAATCTCTCTGCATGTTATTTTCTCTCAGCCATCTTCTCAAACCAGAGAGGATCATCTGCTGTAACATCCCCTGCTGTAACGTAGGGGATGCGTCCGATGAGAAATGGATGACCCGAATAGGGGTAGACTATCCCCATCCTGGAAAGGAGGATATTGTTAAGATTAAAGTCATATTAGGATTAGGAATCCTAATAGGGTATGATTCCTAATCCTAATAGTAGTTCACTTGTATTCTATTTATAGTCCTATTGGGAATAAGACTATAGGGTTGTAACCTGTCTTTATATAGAGGGAGGTGGATGCATTGCCGCAACACCACCAAAAGAGCATTGTAACCCCTAGAGAAAGGGGGGGGGGGGGGAGAGAGAGAGAGAAGTAAGATGTGAGAGAGCGAGGTAATGGAGAGTTGTATTCATTCTTCTTTTAGTATCTTTCTTCTCCAGTGGTTGCGAGAGGTGACCGACTGATGAATATCCATTTCATCACCTTTATTCTATCATTTTGACCTTAAAACCCCTAGCCAATGCATGTATATAACATTATTTTGTACAATCAACATTCATTCTTTGTTGTATAAATACTGTATAAAACACAGTTTTTAATGCCAAAATTATATAATAAAGAAAGGAAAAAGAATAAATGATAAAGGTATTTTATGACCTTAAACCCCGAGATCTAGGCATCTTGATGACTAGGTCAACAAGGAATAAAGTAGGGAGAGATAAGGGCCAAAATTCCAATTAAAACCTCATTCTTATATTTATCAATAATTTATTTTTGGAGCTTATTTTATTTTCTATTATTTATACATCAAATAAAGAAACTTTGTATATGAATTTTGTAGATAAAAATACAAAATTCATTTCATACAAAAATAATATACCGTGCACAAGTTATGCTCTAAATAAAAGCTAAAATCCTAATTTCCCAGACCCATATCTCCTAAATAACAACTCAAAGTATCAAAATCATCTAATTATATAGAAATTTTAATAAGTTATTTAATGAAGGTGGTTTCATATTTTCTGGAGTTAAGATGTGAAAATTAGGTTTTGAATCCCTATTGTACAATATACCCAAATAAAATATTCATTTTATTTATTCTCTATTATTTTTATAATTTTATATTTTTTTTATAATTTTGTAAATATTATTTATAGTATATGTACATATCTAGAACACAATAAAACCACAAATAAAACACTAAAATAAAATGTACACATATAAAATACTTATACTTATACCTGTATAATATACACCCTTATTTATTTAAGTGTAAATAATACATCATAAAAATACAATAAAAAATTATAGTTATGTATATAAAAACGACTCATAAATATATAAAATAATAAAATTAAATAATAGAATAAAAATACAAAATAAAAATAAAACATACTAAACATAGGTAAATATACCTATGAATAAAACCCTAAAAATCAATTTATAATAAATAAGTCAAAAAATAAATAAAAATCACAATAAAATACTACAGAAAATAATAATTTTTTATTTTGTATCTTTAATTTAATAAAATCATTTGTTAATTGTTTTTGAATTTCCAAATAATTTTGGGCAAGGTTTTTCCTGGTTGGTCCACGTGGACCAACCATGTGGAGTCATCAGTTGACCTCGGTCAACTATCTGACTAGCCCTGCACCTCTGACACATCTAGCCTTGATCCCTCTTTTTTCCAAGTCGATACAAACATCGATTTGGTTGGATTTTTTCTATGATTTTCTTCCTCGATTCTAACTCAATCACTCAAGGGTGATTTTTCGATTAGAGAACCTCTGATTCGAGCACGCTCCCTCGATCTTCCTCCTGCTTCCACCACCTGTACAAAACCCCCCTCGATCTTATTCCAATTTTTGAATCACTTCTACCCATTTCTCTCACCTTCTCTACTGCTCCATGGCTTGAGATTTGTGACAGGGATTTCGCCCCGCCTTAGGAGGATAGAGATGATGGCGTAGGGACTGATCTCCACATCTCCAGTGACCTTCACCACCGTGATGCCATCTCTTCAGCTCAGACCGACTTGAGGTCAGTTTTGTTGCTTTCTAGATAGATTTTAATCTCTAATCTTATTTCCTGCATTCAGTTTATCGTTTAATCATTTTTTAGCCTTAAAAACCCAAATCATAGTTTGTCGGAGGCTACCTTCGGCGAACATCCCCACTGTGATTTACACCGTTTCGACCCCCTCAGACCACCTCATCTCCTCTCCCTTCACTTCCTTATTGCTTTCCACTATTCATTCACCCAGATCAGTCCCTGATCTGGCCTATCGGACTTCAACTCCTTCACCTCATCGAAGGTCTGTCACCACATCCCATCTATCGTTCACTCACGCCAATAAAGCCCCATGAATCTTTACCTTTTTGTGCATGTGCTAACCCTGCAGGTCCCAGGAGCTCAAGGCCTCATCTAAGGGGTGACACAGGAGTGCCTCCCAGGTTTGCCGGAAGACCTTTGACCTCTAGGGACCTACTACTGGTCCCTGGAGCATTTTGAGGCATCCTGGTGATTCATCAGAGGAGCAGGAACATGCAGAGAGTCTCGATGAAGATGTAGGGGGGCGGAGGTTCAAGCAGCATCGATTCCAAACTCGCTGGGCACGAGTTCTTCGTGCGTTCATCAGAACCCTCCAACGATGTTGCATCATCCCCTGTTCTTCGTGAGGCACAACCATCATCCAATTGAGCTTTTCCAAAGCCATCAGATCGACATATGGGATCTAATCCCATCCATTTATGGCGAAGCAACATCGGGTGAGGAGGACATGACATGTAGATTAGTGAAGCCCATCGAATCATCCGTCTCCGCGCAAGAGTTGGGTATTACTTCCACCCATCGACTTTTTTGTATCTATTATTTAGTTTATAAGCTTTCCTTTCCTGTTATAACATTATTGTAAAATTTGCAAAAAAAGACCCTCGCGTTTTTATTAACCTCGCGTGCCGTCCCACATGAGGTAGCGTTTTTGTACTTGGGCCCCTGTGGTTATTTGCATTTCATTTTGGGTTCATAATTTTTAATTTTAGTTGAATATTTTTCGAAAAATTGCAGAAAGGCCTTGGACTTTTTTAATTACATATATGCCACTTACAATTCATTGATTTTTATGCATTTGTTTTAATTAAATATAGTATCCGTGCTTTAAACATTATTAAAAAATAGGATTAATCTCCCGCTAAGATATATTTTCACACAATATTTTTAGAATATCATTTTAGGACTTTTTCCTATTTTTTTAAAATAAAAAGCACAAATATTCCCTGTTTAGCTTTAAAAATATTAAAAAATATAAAAACATTTTGAAAAATTATCAAAAAATGTATTTTATTTATTTAAGTATTTTAATCATTAAGACCAACATCACTATAAATTGAAAAAGAAAAAACATAAATATTTAAAACCCTAAAATCCTTTATGAAAATCTAAAAAATTCCTAAAAACTCAGAAAATAATTATTTATGTTTAATAATTTTATATATATTATTATTTATCTATTAAAAGTAATTTCAGGAATTTTTGATATTGTTTTCTATTTTTAATATTCATTTCAATTTGACCTATTTAGTTAATCCGTGATTTGTGATAAATTTGACTTTAAAAATCCATAAAAATTAGCAAAAATACTTTAAAAATCACAAAAGCAGTAAAAAAAGTATTAAAACCCAAAGACAATTTATTTTATGTATTTTATTTATTTATATTAGTATTTATATCTTTAGTACCCTATATTGTATATATAGCCTTATATATTATTATACATCTTTTTTTAAAATAAAAAGAAACTAAAAATAATAAAATATCAAAAGATAATAAAAATATAAAATTTTAAAAAATAAAGACAAAATTTTAAAAAATATACAAAATTAAAACCTACACAAAAATAAATAGACAATAAGAAGCACACATTTTTGTATTTATTTGCACCATTCTCCTGTTTGCTCCCTGTGTTCGACCTCTATAATACTTACGACTATACACATACATTGTAGAATTATAATAAATTTTAAGTCCACACATGCTTTTCATTGCTTGATTCTTAATTGTGGGTTAATTGTTGATTTTCTAGGGTTTCGTGTGAGGTTGCTTCTACGACTTTTTTCCCACCTTGTGTGGAGCACAAGACCTCCACAAAACCCTAGTTATCAAATGATGTCGTTGTCGGGGTGCAACGTCACGTAGATTGGATTTTTACCCGTGTCTTCTTGCTTGTTTATATTTTCTTTTATTTATTTTTTATTTATTTGATATTATTATTGAATTGTCTAACCATCTTCTTTGTTGACTTTGCTGCGAGGTATTGTGAATTGGGTGGGGTGGGGGCTCTTTGGAGCACCTGTGCACCCACGTGAAGCCAACTCAGTTTTTAACTTAGCACCAAAGGAGACTTAGAGGAATTTTGAAGACAGAGCCACTTTATTTTTATTATATTTATTTATTGTGTAATTCAAGTGAGCGATAGAAACATTATTGTAATAATTCAGGACTCTCATTATTATGTCGCACTTCACGAGTCCACTGCCCGAGGGATTGTTCCCTTGGTAACCTTGTCGGTTTTATCATGTTTTGATCGCCTTTTCTTTTTATTTGTTTCATGATTTTATTTTCTTTTATTTTGTGCAATTGAGCCCTAGCATTAGGATTGCTTGACGATAGATTAAGGCCAAACACTAAAATACCATTGCATGTACCTATAGTCTCGTTTGGACTTAGTCAAAATTTTGAATTGCTCTTCACTTATCTTTGGAACCGTAGGCTGCGAGAGGTCACTGATGACACGAAAACCGACACGGTCGAGAGGGGTGTAAATAATATCAAAAATATCGTCGTTCTCAACCACGGGATTCGGTCATCGAGAAAAATAAATGAAACCACTCAAAATAGATAGAAATGAAAACAATGTAAGCAGTCTTTCGCTATTCTTTTTACCTGGTATAGCGACCAGGGTCGAACACAAGGAGCACGATTGAAAAACTAAGTAGTCAGATTTCGAAAGTTAAATTTTTAGTGGTTTTTGAATTTTTATTTTTTTTAATTTTCAAAGCAAGGCACAAAGAATAAAAACACAAGCACACACTCTTTTTGGTATTTTTCAAAATAATAAAAAATGCACAGAAAAGTTCAAAGAAAATGTTTTTGTGTTTTATATGTTTTAAAATGTTTTTGGTAAACTTTTCGCAATTTTCTGATGTTTTTGTTATTTTCTAAAAATGAAACAGTGGAAAATAAATAAAATGTACACAGTCAGGAATATTTTGCAAATTAAAAATTCTTTAAGTGCTCAAAATTCCTGAAATTTATTTTTAAGAGAAACTACAAAGCAATGTCAACAATCAGAAACTGAAATCACTATTTTTGGATTTTTCTACAATTTTCTATAATTTTTATAAGATTTTTTTTCGTGTTTTATATTTTTTTGGACTTTTAAAAATGAAAAATGCACAAAAATTAGATAGAAATTAAATGACACTATAAATTACCTACAGTAATTTTTATGGAATTTTTAGGCTCTTTTTTTTGAATTTTTATGAATTATCAAAATGTAGGCAAGCAAAAAGACACAGTTTTTGATTTTTTAAATACATCAAATGGCAATAAAAAGCAATGAGATTTTTATACAACGTTAAGGCACCTATCAAGAGCATATACAAATTTTTGCAAAATTTTTCGACTCAGAATAACATTTATTTCATTCCAAGAAAGCAAGCAAGTTTGAGTCTGAAAATGCGGGGGCTGAAATGTAATTTTCAAAAGTTCTTTCAGAAAATATAAAAATTAATAAACAGCAGGTAATAATTCACAAATTACCCAGATAACATGTGCAAAGCACATGACTTTCTTTGTAGAACATGAGTGTCTTTGCAATTCCGAGTACCTTTAGGGGTGGATCTGTAATTTTCCCAATTTTATATTGCAAATTCCCTGGGTTCTGGTGATTCCTTCGTATCTTCAACTCCAAGAAAAAGAGGGGCTCTTGGCAGGGAGCCGCCGCCGACCTACTAAGATGGGAGAGGACAGGGAGATCAGCGGGAGGGAGCCGGCAACTGGCGTCGACGTGCGGTGCGGCGGCGCCGCTACCGGGGGGTCGCGCGAGGTCGGCGAGGCGTGCGGGCACGCGGGGACTACACGCGGCTGGAGGGCATCCACGACGGTGCTCGGGTGGTGCGTGGAGATTCGCGCCGTGCAGGCGCGCATGGCTGAAGGAGGAGTGCGGCCTGGGTGGCGCTGAGGTCTGTGCAGCGGCCGCGCGCGCGGGAGGCGCGGCAGCAGGAGGCGGAGCCGCGCACGCTGCGCGCGGTGGAGGAGCTCGAGCGCTGGAGGCCTGCACACAGGTGCTGCGGGAGGGGCTACATGCGTTGGAGGAGTGCGCGACCGCGCGAGGGTTGCGCGCGGGGCGCAAGGGCGGCACCGCCGTCTGCGGAGACCAGAGGGCCCCTGGCGCAGCCACGCGCGACCACACGCGGCGGGGGGGGGGGGGGGGGTCACCTGGAGCGCGAGGGCGGAGGGCGGTAGTGGCTGATGGCCACCGCGCAGGAGGAACGGCCTGGGGGGGGGGGGGGGGGTCGCGGGCGCGGAAAGGCGGCACGGGGGTGCCGGCGTAGCGGCGGCGCCGCTGGAGCAGGTGCGGGTTGGCTGGAGGGCGGCACCGCCGGCGGTGGCTGAGCGCCGCTGCTGGACGCGGGGGTGATGACTGTGATTTTTTTTATTAATTTTTTTTAACCTGCAGAAATTGTTAGAAGAAAGCAAGAACAAATTGTATATATATATTTTTTGTTGTTGTTTATTTTTAAAACTGTAATGCAAACAGCAATATAAAAATGATTTTTTTAATTTTTTTATTTATGTTTTTTTTATGTTTTCCTGCAAAATAATAGCTAGAGATAGAAATAAAAAAATTTTATTTATTCATTTATTTATTTAACTGCAAAACAAATGTTAGAGAAGAGTGAAGAACAACTATGTTTTTTTATTTTCCTTTATTCCTGCAAAACAGAGCTTAGAGAGAGAAAAAGTAAATTTTTTTGTATTTTCCTACAAAAACAGATGTGAGACAAACATGAAAAATAATTTTATGTTGTTCTTTATTTATACACAGAAATGGGAGAGTGTGAATGTATCGGATCGTCACGAAGTGGAAGATAGAGATCCGTATCTCCGACCACCGTGCGTGGTCGGAGGTGAGAGATTATGTGAGGTAGAACGTGAAAATGGTGAGATACGAAAAGTGGGATGGAATTTCATGGCGGATCGGACGTAAATGTAATGGAACTTTCGTGGTTTTTAATGGCTAAAAATTAATCACTACTCCTACGCAAAAACTAAATCTACAATTTACCTACGAGAAACGACAAGTAAAATTGGATCTCACCTTGGGGTTCGGACAAGCCATGATGGCCTCGACGAAGCACAAATCTCTGTCACCGACTGGATCGGAGGCTAGGACCCTCTTCAACAAGAAACCTCTCGGAAACCGGGCTCCTCTCCGCCAAAAATCGATCAAGTTTGAACGAGGGAGGAGGAGCCCATTAAAAAGAGAAGAAAATGAAAAAAGAAAGTATCTGCAAAAAAGGAATGTTATTATTGGGTGAATTAAAATAATTAATGAAATAAAATAAATAAATTAAATAATTATTTACAAAATTCGGAATAAATAAATCAAATAAATAAATGAATTAATTGAAAATCAATTAACCACCATAATGGTGGCCATATAAGGTGTGTAATCAAATCTAACATATATGGTAGCTTATTAAGTCACATAAATCCATTAAATAAATTATTTAAATACAAATTTCGTAATTTAATTAAATTAATTAAATACTATTAGATAATTAATTTTTTGGTGATTTTTATTTAAGGAAATTATTTGTATACATATATTACATACATATAATATAATGTACATAGGTGCAAATAAGGAAATAATTTTTATACAAGATTTTTTTATTTTAATTTTTTAATTTTTATTTTTATTGAAAACAATATTTATAATATATACATTATGAAAAATAAATATTAATAATTATATACAACAAATATATGGGTAAACTGCACAATACACCCTAGAAAACCGACTTTTTAACCGTAACTCCAAAAAATACAAAACCATAGCCATTTGAAAGATAATTTAATTTATAGTATGATGGAAGTGAGTTTGGTTCGATTTGAGCTCGTAAGGAGCAGGAATTGATGTTTTAATTATCGATTTGCGGCTTTTTCTGGGTGTAATTATTTACAATATATACAAAATTTTATTTTACAAATATTTATATTATTTACAACACAGTTTTATTTACAACTTTTATTTACAAAAATAATTGATTTGAGGTCAAATTGTATACAAATAAAATAATGTAAGTTCTGTACAAATATACATGAAAAATATTTACAAGATATTTTTGATTTTTCCGACAGAAGACGCTTTCTCTCCCTACTTTATTCCTGGTCGATCAGGTCAAGTCTTGACCTTCTCTCGGGGTTTGGGTCAGTCCGTATTTATTGCATAAATACCTCCTTTTCTTTTTCTTTTCTTCTTTATTCTTTTATTTACTTAAAAAAAGTGTTAAAAATGCATAATTAGCAAATGCATGCGAAATGGTAATTTTATGAAATTAATGGATATTTACAGGTATTTGACTAAGGAAAAGAGGCTAAAATAAAAGAATAAAGGCGATGAATCGTGGATTCATCATTCCCCTATACTTTACCTTTGTTAGTCCCTTAGCAAACACTTATTTGGAAAATAAGTGAAAATAAAAATAAAGAAAAGAAAAAGGAAAGAAGTTAGAACAACATTGACTTTCAAACTTATCTTCATAAAAATGTAGTCTGGAGCTCTGTCGGACCTTTGGATTATTGGTGTGTCGGAACCTTAATGGGAAATGGATTTAAAACCTAACAGCCTCTAAGTTCCATAAGACTAATATTCAGGTCTCCTCAACAGTCATATCAGAACAAGTCTACAGACACAAATTCTTATGACTATGAATTCTTACTTGTACGTGTAAGTGAAATTTAGCTCTTCATCTCAAAAGTAGCAAAGATTCAGCCTCTCTCAGCAAGGTAACTCAAATAACCCGGTCTGGCAACTCTTTCCTCGAGGAGCGGGGATATTCCCTTCTAAGTTCAAGTACAACCAGCTCAAGAAGAGGGGATGGAGAAGAGAATGGACAGTAACTAGTGTAGTTACCTATCCTTGGATGCATGATCAGTGTAGCCATGTCACCCGCTGCAAGCTCACTCATATATGACTTTGAAGCTCTTATTCTTTTTTTTACATGCATTTTATTTTTCTTTCAGGCCTGTCCACTTTTGGAGATTTTGCATTTTTCCTTTTTTTTTGAATATATACAAGGTGTAGCATATACATAAGGAGTTTTTCCTCTTGAGCCAGTAGACTATCCCTCTTTTGAAGCATTATTGCAACCCCACAGCTCCTGTCTTTAGACCTCAACATCACCAGACTAAGTTGAGATGCACTTCCCTCCCTAGAGGAGGACGAGAGGTTCCGCCTAGATGTACCACCCTCGTATGCTACCCCAAGCCAAAAGATTCTGCTCCCTCACTACCTCATCCATGAAGAGCTACGTGTAAAGTGCAGTGTCCAAGGTAAGCCACGGTCTGAAAGAATCATGCGTGTGTTGTTAAATGTTCTACTTAGACTAATCAAGATGACATGTGAACATAGTCTTATGGACTCAAAGAATTAAGTCACTAGGACCTCTGAAAAGTCTTAATTCCAAATCTTATAAGGTTCCTCTGAAATTAAGTGCATTAAAGTCCAACTAAGCTCCATTCTTCAAATTTATTTTAGACTTAGTCTAAATGTCAAAATCATCCTGAAAAATGCTCATGCAAATGCGAGAAAATATGTACATGCAAGGAAAAGAAAACAAAAACTTTTTGTTAAACCATTTTCAAAATTTTGAAATTTTTATGGATTTTTGAAAAAATGATGATTATGCAAAAAGGTTTTTTTTGCAAATAGTTAGTAATATATACAAATATATACAAAAAGATTTTTTTATAAGGGAAAAGATACATATAAACACAAGAGAGAGTTGATTATTTCACACAAGAGAGAATTTACAACTTGAGTGATTTATACAAGTATATACAGAGTTGGTTTTTTTTGAGTTGATTTTTTTGATTTTTTTTCATTTTCTTTTTTAAGAATTTTTTGAGTATTTGCACAGTGTTTTAGCCATATTAAAAAATAATATATGAAAGTACGAGTTATGGCTAAAGTATATATACCATATATACGACGCCCCCCTATACTTAGCTCGAACTATGTCCTCATAGTGATCAAAGAGCTAGAAAGAAAGACATAACTCGTGCTTTGTACAGAAAAGTGAAAAGAATAGTATACTACAACGACGAATAAACAATAGAAGTCGGTGATCCCCCTATACTTAGGATCAAGTAATCCTAAGTATAACAGACTGTACACAAGGGGAAAACCGATGAGTAGAATGTACACAGTCTACCTCCCCTATACTTAGGGTAAAATATCTCTAAGTATAGGCAGCAAAACAGAGGTAAAAAGAATCCAAAGAATAATCACAAGTCGGACACCCCCTATACTTAGGGTAAAGTACACCCTAAGTATGGAATGATCATGCGATGGAGATGGGGTGTAAGACAGAAATAATGTATGATATGGACAGATGGTCTATACAGATGTGAGACGATCAGTGTTGAGGTGCCTCTCAACAAGCGCTAGAGTTTACGCCCCTAGCTGGGCGCAAATGCTAGGATAACGCAGTGTCAAGGTTCATGACGGCATCTGTCAGGCGAATACCGTATTGTCGTTGCAGTTTCGGTGGGAGAACAACAACGAGGTCAAGAGGTTCAAGCAGGGGGTCGCGCAAGGTTGGCGAGGCGTGCGGGCACGCGGGGGCTACACGCGGTTAGAGGGCATCCACGACGGTGCTCGGGTGGCGCGTGGAGATTCGCGCCGTGCAGGCGCGCAAGGCTGAAGTAGGAGTGCGGCCTGGGTGGCGCTGAGGTCTGTGCAGCGGCCGCGCGCGCGGGAGGTGCGGTGGCAGGAGGCGGAGCCGCGCACGCTGCGCACGGTGGAGGAGCTCGAGCGCTGGAGGCCTGCACGCAGGTGCTGCGGGAGGGGCTACATGCGTTGGAGGAGTGCGCGGTCGCGCGAGGGTTACGCGCGGGGCGCAAGGGCGGCACCGCCGCCTGCGGAGACCGGAGGGCCCCTGGCGCAGCCACGTGCGACCACGTACGGCGGGGGGAGGGGGTCGCCTGGAGCGCGAGGGCGGTAGTGGCTGATGGCCACCGCGCAGGAGGAACGGCCTGGGGGGGGCGCGGGCACGGAAAGGCGGCACGCGGGTGCCGGCGCAGCGGCGGCGCCGCTGGAGCAGGTGCGGGTTGGCTGGAGGGCGGCACCACCGGCGGTGGCTGAGCGCCACTGCTGGACGCGGGGGTGATGACTGTGATTTTTTTATTATATTTTTTTAACCTGCAGAAATTGTTAGAAGAAAGCAAGAACAAATTGTATATATATTTTTGTTGTTGTTGTTTTTTTTAAACAGTAATGTAAACATCAATATAAAAATGAATTTTTTTAATTTTTTATTTATGTTTTTCTATGTTTTCCTGCAAAATAATAGTTAGAGATAGAAATAAAAAAATTCTATTTATTTATTTATTTATTTAACTGCAAAACAAATGTTAGAGAAGAGTGAAGAACAACTATGTTTTTTTTATTTTCCTTTATTCCTGCAAAACAGAGGTTAGAGAGAGAAAAAGTAATTTTTTTTTGTATTTTCCTGCAAAAACAGATGTGAGACAAACAAGAAAAATAATTTTATGTTGTTCTTTATTTATACACAGAAATGGGAGAGTGTGAATGTATCGGATCGTCACGAAGTGGAAGATAGAGATCCGTATCTCCGACCACCGTGCGTGGTCGGAGGTGAGAGATTATGTGAGGTAGAACGTGAAAATGGTGAGATACAAAAAATGAGATTGAATTCGATGGCAGATCGGACGTAAATGTAATGGAACTTTTGTGGTTTTTAATGGCTAAAAATTAATCACTGCTCCTACGCAAAAACTAAATCTACAATTTACCTACGAGAAACGACAAGTAAAATTGGATCTCACCTTGGGGTTCGGACAAGCCATGATGGCCTCGACGAAGCACAAATCTCTGTCACCGACTGGATCGGAGGCTAGGACCCTCTTTAACAAGAAACCTCTCGAAAACCGGGCTCCTCTCTGCCAAAGCTCGATCAAGTTTGAATGAGGGAGGAGGAGCCCATTAAAAAGAGAAGAAAATGAAAAAAGGAAAGTATCTACAAAAAAGGAAGGTTATTATAGGGTGAATTAAAATAATTAATTAAATAAAATAAATAAATTAAATAATTATTTACAAAATTCGGAATAAATAAATCAAATAAATAAATGAATTAATTGAAAATCAATTAACCACCATAATGGTGGCCATATAAGGTGTGTAATCAAATCTAACATATATGGTAGCTTATTAAGTCACATAAATCCATTAAATCAATTATTTAAATACAAATTTCGTAATTTAATTAATTTAATTTAATAATATTAGATAATTAATTTTTTGGTGATTTTTATTTAAGGAAATTATTTGTTTACATATATTACATACATATAATATAATGTGCATAGGTGCAAATAAGGAAATAATTTTTATACAAGAGTATTTTATTTTATTTTTTTAATTTTTATTTTTATTGAAAACAATATTTATAATATATACTTTATGAAAAATAAATATTAATAATTATATACAACAAATATATGGGTAAACTGCACAATACACCCCAGAAAACCGACTTTTTAACCGTAACTCCAAAAAATACAAAACCACAGCCATTTGAAAGATAATTTAATTTATAGTATGATGGAAGTGAGTTTGGTTCGATTTGAGATCGTATGGAGCCGGAATTGATGTTTTAATTATCGATTTGCGGCTTTTTCTGGGTGTAATTATTTACAATATATACAAAATTTTATTTTACAAATATTTTTATTATTTACAACACAGTTTTATTTACAACTTTTATTTACAAAACTAATTGATTTGAGGTAAAATTGTATACAAATAAAATAATGTAAGTTCTGTATAAATATACATGAAAAATATTTACAAGATATTTTTGATTTTTCCGACAGAAGACCCTATCTCCCCCTACTTTATTCCTGGTCGATCAGGTCAAGTCTTGACCTTTTCTCGGGGTTTGGGTCAGTCCGTATTTATTGCATAAATACCTCCTTTTCTTTTTCTTTTCTTCTTTATTCTTTTATTTATTTACAAAAAGTGTTAAAAATGCATAATTAGCAAATGCATGCGAAATGGTAATTTTATGAAATTAATGGATATTTATAGGTATTTGACTAAGGAAAAGAGGCTAAAATAAAAGAATAAATGCGATGAATCGTGGATTCATCAGTCACATACAACACTTGCAGGACCCACTGTGGTGGGCACCAAGTGGCCTCCAAGACCGGACCCTTTGGTTCCTCTCTAGGTGATTAACATATTGTTCTTCACGCTATTAGTATATTCTCATCTAGGGCGATTTCATCAGCTTTGCATATATATATATATAGGAAAAACTTGAATTAAGGTGCCACCTTTCCGTATTTACGGTGTGACACGTCTTTTCGACCGTTTGATTATAATCTACGACCATCAATAAAACCACTCATCAATCCTAATACCACCATTTCAACGTCATCTATTTTTAGAATGATAATATTGAATCCCATTTTTGTCGCACCATCCACGTTGCTAATTAATATCAATATTAATTACTAAATTTAGTATCCCTGATGAGGTAACACTCGTTATTTCCTGATTTTTCAGTCCTTTGGTATCTTTATTACGATGACCCAGGCATCTTCATCATCATTTCTTCGCATGTCGCACTCATCTTCTTCGCCAGTTCTTCGCATGTCATTTGTCGTATCTCCCAAAAATCATGATTTTATAGAGGTAAATCATGTATTTAATTTTATTTTTCTATTGCTGTAGATATCCTCGTCGGTCGTATTAGGTAAATCATTTTTTATGCATTTAATTTTTATTGCTAATGTTATTATTGATGTAGATATCCAATAAAGTTGTAAAAGTTGAATTTTATTACTGATTTTTATTATTAATTAATTATTGCGTATCAGGTAAATCATTTTTTTCATTTTCTTAATATTCATCTATTAAAAAAAGTTCTAGATTAGTTTGATTTGATTTGATCTATTTTTTCACACTTCATTTTGATTCCATATCGATCATATCCACGATTATCGTCGATCAGATATCATTGTTTCTCGTCTATTTCGTATTTCAATCAATGTCTCCAACATTCCCACTTGATCTTGATATTATAGAGGTACATATCATTTTTACGAAATCATTCATATTTTTTTATTTTTATCATGATTTTCATTAAAAAAATCACTCTGATTCAGTTCTGATTCGTTTTAATTATTCTGATCCATTTTTGTCATGCATTTATATGTTGCGTACTATGTTTGAAATTTTTAGTTTTCTTTCTGTTTTGAATATATCTCAATCCAATCTTCAAAATTTCTCATTTGTTTTGTTTTTGCATCAATGGGCTTGATTCACTCGTGATTATGATTGGGTGCTTTTTTCGAATGCTGGTGATTATGATTTGTAATTTATAACACAATATTATAAATTATATCAATCTTTTATAAATTGATAACAAGTATTTCAAAATACGAGCCTTTATTCAATCATATTTTCTGTAATATTCAACGCACTTTTCATTTTCTTGAGTTCAATCATATTTTCTGAAATATTCAATCTTTTGTAAGTTTAGGTCCCCCCATTCTTTTGAGCTCAACACACTTTTCAATTTTTTTTCTTTTATGTTTTGTTTACAAATTGAAATATATAATATGAGAATGAAAATGTCACCTAAAAATATTTTTTGATTATGAATGTAAATATTTGTTTACTGATTGAATATGTCTCAGGTTGTCAGTATAAAAAATGATTTTTTATTATAGAAAGTTGTGTATCTTGTTATATTTTCGTCCAAAAGGTGATATATTTTGTAAAAATCAAATTAGATGAAATCTCATCGTCTATGTATTAAATATTAAAGGGATGAAGTTTACAGGTTCATTTTGATGTAAATTTCAAAATATGATGGTAATATTTTACCTTTTGTTCTACTAATTTACATAATTGAATGTATAATTTACATTTTGATTTATTGATTTACAACTCTGCATGTATTTTTACATGCTATCCTTTTTTGGAATAAATGATAAACTAATGATTGACTTTTTATTTTGTAGATTATCATGTAATTGTTACAATGAGAGCATGGATTTTACAAAATCTACATAAACTTTATGGATGACAAATTTCGATGGATCCACGATATGAGAAACACATTGGATGGACATATACAATAATTTGTACATTAATAAAAAGCAATCTATTTTATAAAAATCACATTACTTTACAAAAGAGACCGCAAAGTTTACAAAATAATATCATAGATTTTGAACGTTACTCGCATATATTGTTTTCAAAAGAGACTACAAAATTTTTCAAAATAAATCAAATGCAGTTTATAAAAAGACTACAAAATTTACAAAAATTATTGTAGTTTACAACTATTACAAATTTACCAAAAAATATTGCAGTTTAATACCCCTAAAATTAATATTCATATGACATGTAACATATTTAATGTGTTTGTAATTTATCCCATATAATATATTAGGAAATGTAGTTGTAACAAAAATCTCATCATTTTAGGAATGATTTGCACGTGTACATCAATTAATTAACATATGATTAAAGCATCCTATATTTTAGGAAACACATCTAAATAAAAATACAATTTTTCATCGGATTTGGGCTTTTCTGTGAACAACAATGGTTACGCTTTTGTAATTTATATCAAAGAATTGTAAAATATCTCAACTGTTTGTAAATTGATAACAGTTATTTCAAAATATGACCATTTATTCCGTCAGGTATTTCTGAAAAATTATATATATAATTCGGTATATATCTAAATATAGAATGATCATTGACGTGTATTTTACTAAATTAGCATTAATTTAATCTATCCCCTATTAGGAATGTTAGTTGGCATGAAAACCACCTAGTGGTTTCAATCTCACTCGTACACTCATCATCCAACGGCCTAAGATGGCACCTTTCCATAATCAAGGAAAGGTGCCACCTCAATTCAAGTGCACCCTATATATATACACATGCATACATACATACATACATACATACATACATACATACATACATACATACATACATACATACATACATATATATATATGTATAAAGTTCTACCTAGAATCCTTGCATGAAGAGAGCTGGAGGCAAGGTGAGCATTTCTACTTAGCACGCATCATTGATTTCGCCTTGCATTGCTTTTCTGACTCTCTCCCTATGATTTTGATCACCTAAGAGCTAACAAGAATTGATTCCCCATTAGGCTCATGCATTTCTATTAAAAATACAAAAAAAAGTGATAACAAAAAATTGGGACTGTTAAGCTTACTTGACCCTAAAAAATCAAAAGAAAAATCTTTATCTTGGAAAGAATATTTCCCCATTGTATCCGTACACACTAAGGTTGCTCACGTACACACTAAGGTTAGTTCCCAATTCTAGGACTCCTAAGTGCTTGTGCAATTTTGTATTCTCACCTAACTCTAAAACCGACATGATAAAAAGACCGAACTTTTACGGTCGTAACATCGTTGAGTAGGTGAATTGAGGGTTTGTTTTTTTGTATAGTTGTTTGTGATTGCTTGTGTGCATACTCAATCTCTCTGCACATTTGCATCTTTTTCTCACATCTCTTGATTTGACTTCGTGTTCTCCTGAACATTTTCCTTTTTCATCGTAGATGGCCGACTAGAGCGATTCTATCCAGACTTTGCGGATCTCTCGTACCCTCCAGCCGGTCCACCTCCATTTAGGTGATGAATCTCCATTTCATCACCTTTATTATATCATTTTGGCCTTAAAAATCCTAACTAATGCATGCAAATGGCCCTAATTTTACAAATTAACATTCATTCTTTGTTGTATAAATATTGTATAAAATTTTATTTTAATGCTAAAATTATAGAATAAAGAAAAGAAAAGAAAAAGAATAAAATACCTAAGGCATTTATGACCCTAAACTCTGAGACCTAGGCATCTTGATGACTAGGACAACAAGGAATAAAGTAGGGGGAGATTATGGCCAAAAATCACATGAAAACCACATTCTTTTATTCATCATTTATTCATTTTGGGACCTATTTTATTTTCTACTTTTTATACGTCAAATAAGAAAACTTTTTATATTAAAGTTTAGATAATATATATAGAAAAATACAAAATAGATTTCATACCAAAATAATATATCGTGTACATTTTATATTCTAAATAATATTCCAAAATCCCAACTTCCCAGACCCATATTTCTCAAATAAAACTCAAAATTATCAAAATCACCTTTAATTGTGTATATAACTTTTAATAAGCTATTTAATGAAGGTGGTTTCATTTTTAGAGTTAAGATGTAAAAGTTGGGTTTTGGACCCTTATTGTACAATATACCTGAATAAAATTTTCATTTTATTTATTCTTTATTACTCTTATAATTTTATATTTTTATAATTTTGTAAATTTTATTTATAACATATATACATATTAAAACTAAAATAAAACCGTTAATAAAACACTAAAAAAATAAGTATATAGAATACATATATAAAATACCTATACTTATACCTATATATTATAGGGATTTTTACACCCATAACCCTGAGCAATTTTGCAATTACAATCATGACCCTGTATAATCGTGAATTACACAACAAACCTCAAATAATCACTCCATCTAACACCCATAACCCTCCGTTAGTTTTTCTGTTAATCCAACCATATCATGGGATTAATTTAAACCCAAGATCTTCCAACTACTTTTAGGAAAATAAAAAAATCGAAAAATTAGTCACATCTGCTGGCAGGAGGCGGACGAGAGTGAGAGGCGGGGCTTCCGAGAAGTCGTGCCTCAGGTAGGCAGGCACGACGAGGGTGGGAGGGATCGCAGGCTTGCGGGGAGGACTGGAGGTCTTGATGGGGAGGTGGGGGTCGTAGGGTCGAAAGGGAGGGAGGATGGAGGCAGACACAGGGTCGGAGGGCTTTACGTGAGGCCTGCCTGCGTGAGGCGACAGATTGTTCTAGACGGCCCGGGGGGTGGGGGGGTTGCATCAGACGATGGAGGACTGGGGGGGGGGCAGACATGACGGAGGAGGAGTGCTCGATGGAGAGGTGGGGGGTCGCAAGCTCGAAAGGGAGGGAGGATAGGGGGAAGAATACGAATGATTGGAGGCCAGATCGGGAGTGGGGGCTTGCGTGGGGGGCCAGGGGAGCTTTACGGGAATCAGACCAGGAGTGGGGACTAGAGGTCGCTGGAGGGGGGCTTCGCTGCTGGGGGGAGTTACGTACGTGGAGCTGGAGGGGGGGTGTTCGCTGCTGACAGGGGGGCGTTGGAGGTTGCTGGTAGGCGCATGCTTGAAGGGTAGAGGTCCAAAGGGAGAAAGATCTCGACGTGGAGGGGGGGGCTCGAGGTCGGCCTGGGCTGTAGTGAGGGGGTGGTTGTTGAAGCGGAGGAGGTAGGGGGAGTGTACTAATTTGTAAATAACACAACTTATAGGGTAGAAAATGTAAATTATTTGACAGATACCATCATAGTTAATGGAATATTGGATGGAAGTTAACTCGGGGGTTATAGGTGTAAGAGTTAAGACTGTTGAGGTTCTGGACGTAATTCACGATTATACAGGGTTATGATTGTAATTGCAGAATTACTCAGGGTTATGAGTGTAAAAATCCCTATATTATATATACCTATTTATTTAAGTGTAAATATCACATCAAAAAAATAAAAATATTTTAAGATATAAAATAAGTTGTACTATATAAAATAAGAGAATAAAATTATAATACAAAATAAAAATAAAATATAAAGGAAACTCTAAATATTAACTTCTAATTAATAAGTTCTAAAAATAAATAAATATCGTATTAAAATACTACATAAAATAATAAACCTTTTTTTGTTTTATTGCCTAAAAATAATGAAATCATTTACTTATTCAATTTAATTTATTTCAATTTTACTCTGGTTTTGTCTTTTTGCGGTGATGTGGCCCAATCAGGCACACCCCCATTGACCTAGGGTCAACTTTGAACCCATGCCTAGTTTATCAGAGTCCTGCATTTTCCCCTCTCCTTCTCGATTTTATTCCCACTGATACATTGCTCGAGGCCGTTAGGTCCCTTCATGAATATTCACCACTGTAACTCTATGATTCTCGCTGAGCCATCTCCTAAGGCCAGGCATCATCGCTACACCCGTGATCTGTTTTGAACACCTCGCTTCCACCATCTGTATGAAATCCCATCCTTTATTTCTTTCCATTTTGAACCGTTTTTGCCCTAATTACTCCCCTCCTCTAGTGTTCCTTCGCTTGAGTCTCATGACAGGAGATTCACCTAGGTGTTGCTGGGTCAAGGAATCAGTGTTGAGACGTGTTCCACCATCTCTGGTGGCTTTCCATCGTCAAGGTTAGCCTCATGGTTTTACAGCCATTTGAAGTACCTTTTCTACAATATATAGGTAGATTTTAGGTTCTACTTTCATTCCTTGCATTTAGTTTTATCTCTAATCCTTAGCTTAAATCGCCCATTTCGAAGTTCGTCGAAGTGGTGCTTACCGGTGAACTCCCATTTCACTGTGCCGGCGCTTATCTCTGACCCCACCTGGCCACCTCATCTTCTTTCCCTTTGTATCTTGCATGTCCATCACACCTCTAGTTCACCAGGTCCATCGTGGATCTGGATTTTGTGCTCCACCACCTTCATCCCAGCTTGAGCACCTCTACTACACCTCACCAACCAACCATTTCGCGTTCTAGGGGGTCAAGGCAATTTGCCACGACCCAGTGACATTTTTTGCAGGTCTCGAGAGCCATCAAGCGTAACTGGAGCTAGTTTGACTCGCTAGAGGTACACTGGGGTTCTTCTTCATCTCCATCCATTCGGGAGAGCTCCGGTGACCCTCGTGCCATTTTGAAGCTTCCAGCGGATAGAAAGAACCTCCAGCTCCCTATTGTGGCCGTGGAGCAGATTCAGATTGCCAGAGTAGCACCACACCGTCGATCAAAGCCCGATCCCGCTTTATTCTTCTTGTTCTTACGGGGGGTCCAAGGTCGTTGGATTGCGTCTCGTCTCCAGATCATCCGGCCTCCGTCCGATATTTTGCGTCGTAGCCGTCAAATCGAGAGATGGGATTTAATCCCAAACGTTCAAGGCAAACCATCATCGTCGCACAAGAGGACTCCACGTGCATAAGTGAACCGATCAAACCATCCATTTGCATCGCATTTTGGGTATTTGCACCTTCAACCCAATGCATTTTTGTATTTACTATTTCGAACTCAAATCATTCATCTGCAATTTATTTATTTCTGAATTATCTATAAAGAGCCCCCGAACTTATCATATTTGCATTTGAGTCCATGCCAGCTCACCTCACATGCAGTCCAACATGAGGTAAGTATTTGCGCCTGTACCGCTGGAACTTTTTGTATTGCAAATCTGTCCATTAAATATTTATTGTAGTTACATATTTTATGAAAATTACATCTTGGCCCCTGAGTTTTACTTTATTTGCATTCATGCGAGGCCATTGATTTTTCCATGTTTTCTCTATTTATTATACATAGATATTGTGCTCCAAAAATTACTAAAAAATAAATGTAGGTTCCTGATTGCATACACTTCTATGCCGTATTTCTATTTTTGCAATTTAGGTTTTTTTAGTATTTTTAAAAATTTAGAGCACAATTATTCCCTGTTTAACTTATAAAATACCAAAAAAAACATTTTTGAAAAAGTAAAAAATTGTGTTTATGTCTTTATTTTCTAACTCAAAAATGAAAAACCCCTAAAAATAGAAAAAAAAGAAAATTCATAAAAATCAAAATGCTCCAAAATATAGTTTAAAAAGATTAAAAAATCTCAAAAGTACCAAAAATATATTTTTTTCTCTCTGAATTTATTTATATTATTATCCACCTATTAGTTGATTTGAATAATTTTGGATCAATTTTGCTATTTTTAATCTTCATTTAAATTTTGGGTATTTATTATAATCCTTGATTCATGATATTCTTGACTTTAAAAATAATAAAATTAGCAAATTCACTTAAAAATCACAAAATGTAGAAAAATATTTAAAAACCAAAATGTTTTTATTTCCTGTATTTTAAGCATTTTTATTAGTTTTATAATTGTATTATCTATTATTATATATATAGTCTTATGTATCCTATATTTTATATCTAAAGAAAAAGAAATAAAATCTAAAAATATAAAATATACAAACAAAATATAAAAAATATAAAATAAATATAAAAATAATAAAATAACAAAATAAAAAACCCACATGACAAGGAAACTCATACACCACATTCTTTGCATTTGATTGCACAATCTATCCTTTTTGCTCCATGTGTTCGACATTCTACACATACTTGCACCTATACACACTTTTGTTGTAGAGTTATAATAAAATTTAACTCCCCATCTGTTTTGCTTTCATTGTTTAATTCTTATTGTGGGTTAATTGTTGACTATCGATCCACTTGTGGATTGTGGATTGACAAGACCCTCGCAAAATCTCAGTTATCAAATGACATCGTTACTGGGGAGCCACTGTGAATAGATTGGGTTTATTTGACCGAGTCTTCTTGCTTGTCTATATTATTTCTTTATTTATTTTCGGAGTTATTTAATATTATGTTGAGCTATCTAACCTCTCTTTTTGTTGAATTTGTTATGAGGAATGCGGATCGAGGGAGACACTCTTTGAAGCGCATGTGTGCCCACGTGAAGCCGCTCATTTTTTTGACCTAGCACCAAAGGAGACTTAAAGGATTTTGAAGACATAACACTTTCATTTTATTGTATTTATTTTGTAATTCAAGTGAGAGATGAGAGAGACATTAATTGTAATAACTCAGGACTATTAGGAGACTCTATACCTCACGAGGTCCACTGCCTGAGGGATTGTTCCCTTGGGGCCTCGTCGGTTTTTCCATCATTTTCATCGCATTTCTTTTATTTGTTTCACGATTTTCGCTTTTCTTTATTTTATGTGATTGAGCTCTAGCATAGGATTGCTTGACGATAGATTAAGGTCAAACATCTAATACATTTGCCTACACCTATAGTCTCCTTCTCAGGCTGGAGATCATCTCTAACAATCATTTGACGGTGCTTGATGGGTCCTCAAATTCTAACTCTTTAGATATCATCCAAACAACACCTCTATGATTCAACCATTGAATCAACAGCTTCATTATTATTATTTATGATGTACATATTCCTAAATTGTACTAAGGTACCTATAAGTGCATTCATTCACTTCAATCTCAGACAAGGAGTGAAATAAGTCAATAACCTTTATTGATATATCAGCTATTATAATAACATTTATTGTAGAAAAAGATTCACCTTGGGCTCACATGGCTCACACCAACTTCGTAGCCATCAGATCTCCATCTGATCAGGGCCATCTAGGCCCATGCTTGCGCCTTTCTCTCGACCGTTGGATCGCGTGATCACGATTACGTGCCTTCATTCTTTCACACGTCGCACACAACCAAGTGCTCTCTTTTCCACATTATCCTAACCACCCTAGTAGCCATCTCCATCAACCAACCGCACCGCCGACATGTGCCGACCCACCCTCTCTCACGTGATACCCTCTAAACACTACGATCTACTTTCTAGGGCAACCGCTAGGCAGTTGAACTTCGTCAACCACTAACATGGAAACTACCTTTCCCTTCTTCAAGTCCACCAACACTGACTCCATTCTCTCATGTCACCATTTTATGAGACTAAGCCTAGCCATCCAATTCTTTCCCATGACATATGAGGAAGTTGTGGATGTGCGACGATGCACGACGGCTTTGGTGTTGACCCATGGTCACTTCAACCATGTCATGTCACCTCTAGTAGCCATTCGAGCTACTCTCCATGGCTGGAGAGTTCAGCGATGACTCGAGCTCTATCTGGAGATCAGCCCAAGCCGTACCACCTCGTCTCGTGCCCTTCTTGAATCTCTAGGCAAGCCTTCTCATCATTTCTCTTTATTTTCTCTTATTTTATTTGCATCGCACGGCTACCACTCACCCTCACATGAGATAATCCCCAAGCTTTGTTGTGGACCAAAGGTCCACATTGAAGCCTCCGTTCACCCTCCTCCTTCTTCCATACCTCTTGCTTATTCACCCCTTTTTCTTTATCGTCATGGCAGAGGACATATTACCATGGATCCATTTCCTTTACTGACGAGCCGCTGAATACGATGATTAATTCGAGTTCGTTGTAGCACGTGTACTTAGCAAATCAGTCGGGACCGAGAGAAGATCTCCGTGAAGAGGGTCTCGGATTAATTTATATCCCGAGCATGTCCGGAGTCGAACACAAGGAGGTAAAGAACAACTTTGGGGCAATTCAAACTTTAGATGTAGATTTTCAGTGCGGTTTTTTTATATTTTTAATGCAAAATGAATGCCAAATACAAGATGCGATTGAATTAAGATACTAAGAAAACACACAAGGCCAAATTAATTTTAATATGAAACTAGTCTGATTTAACTAAATTATAATTTTCTTGGGATCTTAATTCAGTGATGCATGCAAAATAATTTTTTAGAATTTTTAGGGTTAAAATACAACAAATAAAAATGAACACTTTTTATGGATTTTTTCACAATTTTTCACAGAAACAGTAAGCAAAAATCATGAAAATTTTACTGGAATGAAAACATGATGAAATGATACTAATAATTTTTGGATTTTTTTTAACAAAATATGAACTTTTTATAGATTTTTTAGTGAAGAACAGAGTGACAATGAGTAATTAGTTCTTAATAAATCTACAGTTGCAAATTAATCATAGTGCAAATTATCTCAAAAGAAATTTAGATTCTCAATTCAGAAGAGTTAAAATCTTGCGAAAGGACGTAGGTGGATGGAATTAAAAATCAAATACGAAAATCACTCTATGATTTGTTTCAGGCACAAGACAAATCTACGTTGGATGAAATCTCGAACACATTTCAAGGCATCACGTCTAATTTTTTAAGAATTTTTTGAGCAACCGTGAGGTAGAAATCAATTTAAGAGCACATAGTGGGTAAAATATGCAGAATTTCAGTTAGACAGATTTTCATTAATTACACAACTTTCATAAAAATATAAACAAACAATCATGAGGTAGAGAACTAGTTGCTCAACATGAAGACATTTTTCATTTAAATAAATGGTGCGAAAATAAAGTTCAAATTAAAAGATGAACAGAGGGGTATGCATGCAATTTTAGAAATTGAAAACTCATAAACAACTATGTACAGGGACCTTTTTGCAATAACCAAAACATGAAATATTACACAAATATAATTTTTACATTAAAAAATTAGAAAAAGAAAGTAGACCTTCTTCCCCAAGAAGGGCCCGACGGTGGAGAACCCAACACGGGAATGGATGGGGCGGCGCCGTCTGCGCGTGGCGGCAGCGATTAGGCCTGCGATGGGGCTCATCGCTTGTGGAGACGAAGCGTCGCTCGCTGGCGACGGGCCACACGTGGCACGGCTGAGGAAAGTGGGCACATGCAGGGGCGTGGGGAGGCGGTGGAGGATGAGACAGCTGTGGGGCGCGAGTGCGGCACCGCGCGCAGCCGGAGAAGCGGACGGCGAGCCGTGTACGGGGCTGCACCGTCGGAGGGTGAAGCGGGGAGGTGGCAGGCGGCGCTGCTGCCCATGGGAGAAGGGGGGGGCGTCGACCTGCCGGCTTTTTTTATTTTTGATTTTTTATATGAAAATGCTGCTGTACTAAACATGAAAAAAACTTTTTTTTTGTTTTTTTTGTTTTATTTTTTTGTTTTGTTAATCAGGGGATGCACATGATGTGAAAGAAAAAATGATGGTGTGATGGTGGTGGGGATGGAAGGGATGATATTGGTGGTAAAAAAATGGCGTAATGAAACAACAAAGAAAGGAAATATTAGATAAAATAAATTAACAAGAGAAATGATGAGGAATACTTACATGATTCTTCGCCGGATTTGGCGGAGCAACTACGCTGGACTCCTGTCGTCGCCTCGATCCGATTGGTGAAATAAAATAAGAGAGGCTATGCGAGCTCGATGGGGAAAATCATGACGCGGCGATGGTGGTTCGCCGCGGATCTTGCCTGAAGGAGGTCGTCGCTTGAGGAAGATGATAAGCTGCTGTCACCGACACCACGTTCCAAGCTCTCTCCTTTTTCTATAAGAATGGTAGATGGCGAAAAAATGAGGATGTACAAATGAATATAAAGAGAAGAGAAATGGAAGTTTATAATGGTGGTGGTGTTGAATGGGAAGTTGTATTATTGGTGGAGTTTAATGGGAGGTTGGTGGAAGAATATGGAGTGGAATGGGAGTTATTAAAAATGGTGGAGTTGAATGGAAGTTGGTGGTAGAAGATAAGTTATTGTAGAGAATGATAATTTAAATAAAATACAATAAAAGTAGGCTACTAAAAGGGAGAATAAAAAATAAAAAGAGAAAAAGCGGAGAATTTATAAAAGAAGACAAACAATATGTACAATTTTTTGTTTTGCTTTTCTAATTTGATTTTTTTGTATTTTCAATAAGAGATATTTACAAAACTAAAGATAAAATAAAATAGTAGAAATAAAATGGAATATAAAAGATTTTTTTGATATTTTAGTAATTAAGAAGAGTAAACAAAAAAATGGGAAAACAAAAAATATGTACAATATATACAATGTACATCTAGGTCCCAAAATCCAAACTTTTGCAAATGAGCTCCGATTTTAATGAAACCACTTCCGTTGGATAGATAATTTTCTAACTTGAACTTTAAAAGTGAGTTTGGTGAATTTGAGTTCATACGGAGCGGGAATTTGGTCGGGAAGTTGGACTTTACGGCTTTTTATCTTTGGGATCTAGGAGCATTTATTTGAGATAAAATTTATTTTTAATTTTTTATTTTAATATACATTTTTTATAACAAGTTAGAGAAAGAATTAGCTAAAAGGAGTTGAAATAAAATTATTAAAAAACATGAAATTTTGGACTATTTACATGTGAGAAAATCCTTTATTTTGCAGCTTATTATTATTATTATTACAATCTAATATACGTTATTAGTATGTTTTATTTACTAGAGTTAATTTATTAATTTATTGATTTTATATACTTTTATTTGAGATTTTACTCAGGGATTTTGCTAAGATAAAGATATTGAGATGATGATCGCGGATTCATTTACCTCCTATACTTAAACTTTGCTAGTCCTCGAGCAATAAAGAATGAATAAGTTGGAATAACCCCGACTGTGCATGTGAATACAAGACTTGATCCGTTCAAGAATTCTCGATTTTAGAGATCCTAAAATTCTAAGCTGAACCAAACTCTAGTCAAAGATATCCAATTTCCCTAATCATCAGACCCTCTCTATATACATATATATAATGGATATGACTTTAAGTGTGGACTGCAGTTACAAGAGTAGAGTCGCAACATCACCAAAGGTTCCAGTCCAAGAGACTCTCCTAAGAATCCAATCCTCAACAATAGGGAATAAATCATTTCTTGCATCCAATCCACCGTCTCTTTAGTTATCAGACTTAAAAGTGTAGATGGAAGGCCAAATGATGGAGGGCATAGGATTGTGTCATTTCTTCTCTCCCTCTCATTGGAACAAGGATTCTCTCTAGTGCCTTAATTACTCAACGCATTTTTTGGTGTTGATCAATGCGTCCATCAAGAGAAGTTGGAGTCGTCTGCACTTGTTTTCCTGGGAGTACACTGAGGTGTACCTTTTTTGAGTACCTATTGACCTTCTACACCCAGACTTGTAGCATTTACGATGCAGAGCCTTTTTTTGGTGCAAGCTCGGCTCCTGGTTCTAATAGCGGTGGTCCAAGTGGACACTTTGAAATAGTTGGGAGCGCTCGCCTTTGGTGGAAGCTCTTTTGATAATTGACTTTGTGGAATGAGAGCTTTTCTTTCACATTTCATTGCTTTGTAAATATTTTTGGCTAGCTCCACTGCTTTTACCAAGATTTGGTGCACACTGATCAATATTTTTTTTCACACCTTGGCACATAGGTAAATATCAAGGGATAGTACAAGAACCATGTTCTCATACTGGCTAAATATTGCTGACACTCAGGTTTTCATGAAGCCTTCATTGATTTTATCCCATCCTCGAGTATCACCAAATCAGGTCCAAACTCAAATCCCTCATCCTTGTTCCTCAAGTGAAATTTCAACTCATCTCATCATAACTGCAATCGTGTATGTGAGGTGTTGATCATATTCTTAAGGTTGAGACTAAGTATGCAATATAGCACACAAATCTTTTCAAACTAGGGAAATGTGAATAATTAAGTCAAAGACCCTAATGACTAATGCTGGTTAACTCAAAATCTCAAGACATCATAAATCAAGTGTTCTTGAACATCACTAGTCTTGTGTGAAAGTGTAAGTGTCAGGGATTAAACCAACTTATTAGTTAGTTTTTTTTGTATTTTTAAAGAAAGAAAGAATTTTTTTTGAAAAAGATTTTTTTTTGAAAAGAAGATTTTTTTGAAAAGAAGATTTTTTTTGAAAAAGATTTTTTTGGAAAACCTTTTTTTTGAAAAAGAATGGGAAGAATTTTTTTTGAAAAAGGTTTTTCTGTGTTTTTTCTTCAAACGTTTTTTTGAAAAAAAAGTTAAATAGGAAGGATACCCTTTTTTTGGAAAAGTTTTTTTTTGAAAAGAGACACAAAAAGAATTTTTTGAAAATATTTTTTGATTTTTTAAAAATAGTTTTTTGTTTTTTGTTATACCTCTTATTTACAACATTTTACCCATAACCCCTTATTTTAAGTCAAAGTACGAGCTATAGGTAAAGTATATATGTAATATATACAAACCCCACTATACTTAGCATGTGCTATGTCCTCATGGCAACTAGGTGACAAAAAGCCCATAGCTCGCACTAAGTGTAAGTGGGTTGATGAAGACACATTTCATCATCTTTATTCTATCATTTTAGGCATCAAAAGCCCTAGAAAATGCGTGTAAATACCCTTAATCCCGTATCTTAAACCCCATGCATGTGTATGTAAATAGTGTATAAAATACTGTAATTAAAGCCAAAATTATAGAAAAAATAAAAGAAAAGAAAAAGAATAAAATATTGTAAATATTTTATGACCCGAAACCCGAGACCTGGCATCTCGATGGCTAAGTCGCCAAGGAATAAAGTAGGGAGAGATAAGGGCCAAAATACAATAAAAATTCATTTTGTTTAATTCATTCTTTAATTATTTTGGGACCTATTTTTAGTCCCACAGTTTATACTTTAAAATAAAGAAACTTTGTACATAAAAGTTGTATATAATTAAATAAAGAAAAATACAAAATTGATTTCACTCAAAAATAATGCACAGAATAAAAAGTTATGATCTGAATAAGATTCCGGAATCCCAACTTCCCAGCACGTATCTCTCAATATAAAAACTCAAAATTTATCAAACTCACCTCTATTGTAATATAATTTTCAATAATCTATTTAATGAAGGTGGTTTTCGTATTTTTCGGAATTACGGTTTGAAAAGTTGGATTTTGGACCCCTATTGTAATATTATACCAATTAAATATTCATTTTATTTATTATTCATTTATTTTATTTCATATTTTTTATTATTTCATAGATTATATATATGTACATATTAACTGGAATAAAATGATAAATAAAATAATTAAAAATAAATTCTTGTATAAAATACATAGAAATTACCAATGTACTGTGTTAGAACACGTTTTTGGCCGTTTTCGCCGATTTTTGGAGGATGCATCGTGCATCTTTTCACGATGAAGTCTTCTTGACTTTTTCTCCTCTTATATCCATTATATACGCTCAGTATATAGTTTGAGCATTGGATCATGTCTTTGCCCTATTTTCCTTCGAGCTTTGGAGCATGATTATCATGTTGTCTGACCCCACCCTCTGCTGTGCTTCAGAACATTAGTTTTTGCCAATATTCTCGAATTTTTATAGGCCGATTGTTCACCCAATCGCTGGGCTTCCTTCTAGACTTTTTGTCTACATACATCCATTATACACGCCCAAACCTTTAATATATATGAGTTGAGTTCTCTATTCTCAAGATACATACCGATCTTCTTGCCAGATTACTCAAATCAACTCTCTAACCAGCCTCTGCCACTCCTGTCAGATCCTTGTTTTTGTCCGATTTCTCGGATTTTTCAAGGGTCCGACCCCTTCACCCACAATGGCTAAGCTTCCTTCACACTTTTTCTTCCGTGATGTACCCTCATACACGCCCAGAGGTTGCTTGAAGGACTAGATCAACGATTTGCTAGATATCCATCGTTCTTTGGAGCCACCCACACACATGTACAAAAAGACCACATTCTATTCTCCAATTCGTTTTTGAACCCTCTTGGCACCATTTTGGCCCACCCTCCTTGGAGCTAAGATAGGTGAAGTGACAGTGAGCTCCCCAGCTCCTCGGAGGCGCGGCTAGGCGAGTCGAAGGGCGGCTCCATCACCATCTCCGGCCACCTTGGCCCGTGAGGTCCATCTCGCCATTCTTGGCTTGAGGTTTCGTATTTTCTTTCATTTTTTTCTCTTGTTTTCTTGCTCTTTATTCACTTGTAGATCGTAGATTTCTTCTAGCATTTCGTTTACTTGCTTTTTAGTCACTTAATCACCTAGTTCATCCCTCACCGGAGCAGCTTCGGCGAGCTTCGACTCATCTCATTTTGACTTTCATTCATCCTCCTCGACGCGGCTTTCATCTCACGCCTCCGATCCTACACGATTCTACGTATCCTCATACACAACTCCCTTCATCTTCGGCCACATACGGTGGTCGGAGCACATCCTTCTTCCCTCACCAAAGCGAAGGAAAAACCCATTCACATATCCCATTTTTTTTGTGTACCTAACATCTTGGCCGAGTTTTGTACTCGAGCCCTTCTTCTAATTGCAGGTACATCGGAGCACTTTCACAGCACATTCCCTTGTTATCCCAAGATCAGCTTGACGCCACCTGGGTTAGTGGGCATTTTGCAATCACGTACCCGCATTTTTGGCATATTTCGGAAGTTTTCGAGTACATTTTTGTACTGCAGTTTCGTATTTACTTTTTCATCTGTACCCTGTGTGGTAATAGCTATAACTCATTCGTCTAAACTCGGTTTGTCGTGAGATTTTTTTTTGTTAGAAAGATGCTTTAAGAGTTCTGCATCATATACAAATTTCAGATTTTTCTGGTGTAAGGAACTATTTATGGCGAATTTATGTAGTCAGAGTAGTGATTGGGCTTGTTTTGTTGATAACACTTGAAATACTCAATATCACTTGCTCATTTTTGGATATGTTGTAGTAATTAGCCAGGGCCAAATTTGGGTTCAAATTTTCAACAAAAGATATTGCGATTTGTGTCCTGTAGAATTTCTACAATAGTTTTAGTGATTGATTTATTTCTAGAGCATCTTTCATCTATTTGAAAATCTAAAAATATGTCCATGTGCCCCTGTACTTTGTTCTATAATCAGATATTTTTGTTGTATTTTTATCTTTTTGTTTGAGTAGTCAAAAAAATCAAAAACATCATTTCTACCCTCCTGTAGTCTTTTATTTTTAATATAATCACTACCTTTTAAAAAATTCCAAAAATTATATTTTGTTTGTTTCTGTATGTTTTAACGTCAGATCAAAAATCATTAAAAATTTCAAAAGAAAACCCCTAAAAAAATAGCAAAACACCAAAAACCTTCCAAAAAATCTTAAAAATTCTAAAAAATCCTAAAAATACAATTTCAGTTTCTGAATTTTCCTTATTTTGTTATCTTTATTATAAAATTAAGTTGAGGAAGTTTTGATTCTGTTTGATTATTTTTCATCTCATTTTAATTTCGGCCCAACAACCTATCTCACTATTTTGCTAGTATTTTTGCCCTTAAAAATACCAAAAATAAATTAGGGAAAATCTAGAAAAATCATAAAAACATTAGAAATCTAGAAAAAAATCACAAAAACATTCTATTTCTTATATTTTGAGTATTTTCCCTATTTTTATCCCTCTTTTATCTCTAGTGTACATATATATTCCTTATATACATTATATCTTATTAAAAGAAAAAGAAAATATAAAAGTACAAAATATAAAATAGAAAATACAAAATCAGTAAATGAAAAACCCAAATAGAAAAATATAAAATCAAAAATTAAATAAAAAATATAAAATTCAAAACCCACAAAAAAATAGCACTTGTGGCACTTGATCACAATCACATTTTGCACTTAGCTGATCTATCATGCCTTGCTCCCCTGTGTTCGAACTCTCTACGTACTTGCTTGTTATACACCATTTATGTAGAGTTAAAAATAAAGTTTAACTTCATATTTATTTCTTATTGCTTGATTTATAGTGTGGGTTAATTGTTGATTAATTAGGGATTTTTAGCGGTCACCGCAGCGACCCTTGTGTTCCCGCTTTGTGGAATACTAGGCTGTTAGAAATCCGTGGTTATCAAATGGCGCCGTTGCCGGGGAGCAACAACGCGTAGATCTCATTTTGGTTGTGCTGTGATCATTTGTCTGCACTTCGCGACTTTTATTTCTATTTGTAGTATTATTTGATATATCTGTTGAATTGTCTAACCAATCTCCTTGTTTGGATTCCTGTGCGAGGTACGCGGATCGAGGGAGGAGCCCCTCTTGGAGCACCTTCGCACCCACGTGAAGCGGCTCTAGCCTAGCACGAAGAAGGACTTGGAGGATTTTGCAAGACAACTTCTTAGCATTTATTTTCTTGCATTGTATTTATTTTGTAATTTAAGTGAGTGAGAGACTCTTAATTTGTAATAATACAGGTACCCCCGGACATTTGGACTCTTGCGAGCCTAATTTCCAAGTATATTGTTCACTTGGGGCTCATCGCGGCATTTTCTCGCGTTTTCCTTCGCATTCTTTTTTGTTTTGTTTTTCAATTTTATTTATTTTGTGTGATTGAGCCCCTAGTTTTAGGATTGCTTGTGATAGAATAAGGCCAAACACTTAATATTTTGCATGCACCTATAGTCTCGTTTGGACTTAGTCAAATTTTAAAACAGTTGATCATCACCTTCAATCCGTCGTGCCGTGAGCTCTCCCTGCCAAGCGCTCTCCTGAACTCGATTTGTCGAGAGGAGGAGGGGTGAGCCTAGACCGGACTCTAGGGTTGAGGATTGGTGGTCAGCTTGTGGTTCTTCACAATAATAGCAATTTCTGAAACTTAGGGCGATTTCATCGGCTTTTGCATTTGCATATAGATAGATTTCAATTCTGCCTGAGCATCCTTGCATGTAGAGTGCTGGAGGCAAGGTGAGCATTTCTCTTTAGCATCCATCATCGATTGCCGCTTGCATTGCTTTTCCGACTCTACCTCTGATTTTGCCAACCTAGGTGCTTAAAAGGAATTGACTCCTCGTTAGGCGCGTGCATTTCTCACTAAAAATCCAAAAAAAAGTGATAATCAATAAAATTGGGACTTGTAATATTACTTGACCTAAAACCGATCAAAAAGAAAATCTTGTCTTGGGGCGAGTAATCCCCTCATTGTCTTCATTTTTACTTGCTCGCGCACACACTAAGGATAGTGCCCAAATCCCATTTAGCCCCCTAAGTGTTTGTGCAACATTTTGACTTCTCACCTAACTCTAAAACAGACAAGATAAAAAGACTGTATTTTTCAGTCTCTACCGAGTTGAGTAGGTGAATTGAGGGTTTGTATTCTTTTCATTTTTGTCTGTGATTGTTTTGTTGTGTGTCCTAGATCATCTCTGCGCATTTGCGCCCCCTTCTTTCACTCTCTTGACTTGACCGCCATGCTCTCCCGATCATTTCCTTTTGATTTCGAGATGGACCCCCTGGAGTACTTTTTATCTAGACTTTGCGGGATTCCTCGCTCGCTCCAGTCGGTCCACCTCCCTTTTATCAGGAGGATCCTCCTCCTACCTTTTTTGAGTTTTGTACATATCCGCCTCAGATACAGTATCATGACTCAGACTTCTACCCACCTCCATCCCCACCTATGTATTATCCACCTCCACCTTCACATCCACCCGAGTCTGACCTGATGGAGTCACCTCCCTCGATCTCTATGAGTGATATCTTGAATCGGATGACAAAGCGCATTGATTTGATGAATGATGATATTGCTTTCTTGAGGAAGAATCAGATTAATGCTCCTTTTGTCGGGAATACGACTTCAATTGTAGGTGATCATGGGAGCTTGCAATCGCCAAAAATACAAAAAATGAGAAAAATGTAAAAATCCAAAAAGAGTTCGGGAGACACTTGGTTGATCAATATTTTGAGGAGAGAGTCCACTTGCCAGAACCCTTGACTGCACATCCATTCACACCTAGTCCCACCTTTGACCCCGAGGACGCCGCTGTACAGACTGCTCTTGGCGTGCCTCGTGTATA
This sequence comes from Ottelia alismoides, assembly GCA_037367405.1. Taxonomy (NCBI): domain Eukaryota; kingdom Viridiplantae; phylum Streptophyta; class Magnoliopsida; order Alismatales; family Hydrocharitaceae; genus Ottelia; species Ottelia alismoides. Next base: position 612,128 of record JAZKJV010001461.1, on the reverse strand, counting down.
TGCTGATTCCGACTTCCTCCCTTGTATGGAGGAGGTCCAAAAATTCAAAAAAATGCATCTGAACCCGAGGTGGTGGCTACTATCATGAGATTATCCGTGCCCCACTTCAGCAGGCCATGACCCAATTATGTATCCTTTTCCCAAGAAGAGAAAGCGGAGGAGCAGACCTGAGCGTCATATTCTGACCATGGCCACTGCCCTCTCAGCCATACACACGTCCCATTCCCAAAAGGAAGAACACAACTACACCTTTCATCACTTGCACCATCTCTGACCACACTTGTGATCGCACTCTCCGGAACAGCGGTGCATCTATTAGCATATTACCCTTCTCGCTAATACAGTCTCTTCACTTAGGGCCTCTCAAGAAAACTAGGATGATCGTTCAGTTTGCTGATGGATCTATTAAGAGGTTGAAGGTATCCTTGAAAACACCGTCATTTCTATTCAGGGCACGAGCCACCATGTTAATTTTGTCGTGTTGCCCATGGAGAGCTCTCAGGGGAGCCTGTCTCCAATCATCCCGGACGACCATTCCTCGCCTCTGCGAGGGTCGTTATTGATTAGTGATCAGGAGAAATTCGCTTCCGTCTTGTTGATGAGAGCGAAGTGGCGATCACCGCACCCACAGTTGATCAGAGACCTGCACCTGATGCTCCTTCACCGATCATGGCTGACTCCGAGGCCTGTGACCGATCTGATGATACTAGAGATGCTTCCTTAGCGATCGTTGATGAGACCCGACGGATCCCCCGAAAGGGGAGGAAATCGGAAAGCATAGACCTCGCAGTTCCTCCTCCTGGTGTGTGGCGATGTGTTGATGAAATCCAAAGCATTTATGTGATTGATCCATTTGAGCGAAGGGCAGATACCATGACTAGACAGGACAGATCTGGTTTGAACACTTCCACTGATAAGTCTGTTCCTGGTCACTCACAAGTAAATATGATTGAGGGCGTTTATGATGTTGCCCATTATTTTGAGAGACCTCTTGATGAAAAAGATGATCCGGGTGAAACTCTTGAGGACAAACAGAGTTTGTATACTTCCACTGATGATTTCGTGCCTTTTGACGTTTGACCTGGACAAGCCCTTGCAGGAAGACTCCGATTACACTTCTTCCGAGGATGATGAGTTTGTCCCATTCCACTTTGAACATCTGCGAGACTTCCAAGGCTGGACCTAGTCGTACTACTTCCACTCACCCGTCTGTGCCTTCAACACCATAAGACCACCAAGGAGGAGAACCTAGCCATACTGCTTCCATTGATCAGTTCGTCCCTTTCCGTTTTAATTCCCACTGAGGGCCTTCACCGTGTCGACCCCTGATCGGCCACCGTCCACTGTGGACCCTGATGTCGACATACACCATATCAGATCTATCCCTCAGCGGTCTTGCAAGAAGGTTTGCTTTCTACCTTCTTATGATCATCCATTTATGTTGTAGATCCTCTCCCTGTCACTCTCTATCTATCTTCCGTTTTTGCTCGCCCACCCATTCTCGCGTTTGCCTTGCTTTGACGTACTTTGTCCTAAGTATAGGGGGGTGGACGAGCCGAGTGTTCATTCATTGTTCTGTGTCATCACTCCTGTTGTTGCCTATACTTAGGGCTTCTTTTACCCTAAGTGTATAGGAGGAGTGGTATGTACATCCTCACGATCTCTTCATCTATCTTTTGATTTCTTTTCTTCTTTTCCTTTTCTATCTTCTTCATCTATCAAAAAGGTGTCGCCCTTGTAGACAGTTTTCCATACTTAAGACGTACTTTGTCTAGGTATAGGGGGGTGTGCACCCTGAGTTTCTCTATTTTTCGATCCTCTCCATTGTCTCCTCTTCTGTCTATACTTAAGGGCTATTTTACCCTAAGTATAGGGGGAGACAATCTGAGTTACGATCTGTTCATACCCACCCTTGACCCTCCCTGCATTGTGTACAGTCTGCTATACTTAGGATTATTTGATCCTAAGTATAGGGGGGACGGTCAACTTCTCATTGATTCATTCATTTATCTATTTATTCTTTCGACTATGTCTATACTTAGTACGAGTTATGTCTTCTCTTTTCCTCTCCGATCTATGAGGACATAGCTCAAGCTAAGTATAGGGGGGTCGTATATACTATGTATATACTTTAGCCATAACTCGTACTTTCATATTTTCCTAATAATATGGCTAATTATTCTTTAAAATTCATTAAAAACTAGTAATAAAAAGGTGTTTTGTTCCTCAAAGTCTTTTTCTATATACTGATCAATAAATCAGGTGAAAATGTTTTTCGCAAAATATTTGAAAAATAGTTTGAAAATCCTTGTGAAAATCTTTTGAAAACTATTTTGAAAATTTTTGTTACATGTTTTCAACCTGTGTAAAATGTGTGGTTTGCAAAAAATTATTTTCTTTGTGTGAAATAAAATGTTTGAAAAATGATTTGCAAATGGTTTGAAAAAATGGTTGCAGAAATATTTTGAAAAATCTATATATACTGTTTGGAAAACCTATTTGCAAAATGATTTTCAAATGTGTGTACATGTTTGTAAAAACTGTTTGTAAAAATTATTTTGGACTATAGTTTTCAAAAATTGTTGAAAAACTGGTGTTAAATAAGTTTGAGGAATACATACATCTCACTAAAATCCAATATGTATATAGTTTAAAATTGATCACTTACCCTGTAAATTCTTAAAAATCCACTTCTTGTATATATAAGAAGCACTCCCGTGTACATATCTTTCACCTAGTTTTTAGCCAAAACTTTTGTTTTCAAAAATCCCGAAAATATTTGCAAAATTAAAATCCCAAAAACATTTGAAAAATCTTTTTGAAAAGGACAAAAAATGCATCTGCATCATCCATCATCTTTTCAAAAATCCAGAAAAGTTCAAAATCTTTGAAAATTGCATCACAAAAAGATTTTCCTGCATCACATTGCATAGCATGAGCATTTTTCGGATTGAGTTTGATAGTTGAACGAGTCTAAGTAAAATCCGGAGATTGGAGCTTGATTGGACCTTAAATCTACCTAATAACAGGAACCTTATAGGAACTGGATTTGAGGTACTTCAGGTCTAGTTGACTTAATTCTTTGAGGATCACGAGACTTGGTTCAATGGATTCTTGACTGCCTAAGTAGAGTATTTCGGAGCACACGCATGACTCTTGTTGATATAACCTAACTTGGACACCTGCACCTTTCACATGGCTCGATTCAGTTGGAGTGGTGAGGGGATTGGATTTGCCGGTATGAGACGCACACAAGTGGAAACACTTGTCCTCCTTTAGGGAGGGAAGTGCACCCCAACCCGTCCAGTGATGAGGAAGTCTAAAGACAGGAGAGTGTGGGTTGCAATAACGCTTCAAAAGAGGGATAGTCTACTGTCTCAAGAGAAAAAACTCCCTATGTAAATGCTGCTGTGAATAGTATTTCAAAAAAAAGAAAAGAAAACAAAAGGAGACAGGCCTGTACAAAAATAAAATACCTGCAAAGTATGTATATATGTTGTAAAGTCAATAAGCAAGCTTGAGTTCCAAAGTCAAATCATGTGAGCCTGCAGCTGGATGACTTGACTACACTGGTCTTGCATCCTAGGATAGGTAGCTACACTGGCTACCGTCCAATCTTCTCTTCACCCCCTCCTCTTGAGCTGGTTGCCACTTGAACTTAGAAGGGAATACCCCGCTCCTCGAGGATGGAGTTATTGGATTGGGGAATCATTGGGTGTCATATTGGAAAAGTCAGTTTCTTTGCCATTCTAGTTGGGGAGAGCCACCATCACTTACACTGTACGAGTCAGACTCATAGTTGTAAGGGTTTGCGTATGAGTTGATATATTTCTGACCTGGCTATTGAGGAGACTTGAACAGAGTTTTGGGATTCTCAGGGACTGTTGGATTTCAAATTCGGTTCCCATTAAGGTTCCGCCCACACTAAAATTCCAAAGGTCCGACTTAAGCTCCAAACTTTGATTTTGTGAAGACAAGTTTGATAATTAAACTAAATCCAGTTCATCTTTTTCTTTTCTTTCTTTTTCTTTTCTTTCTTTTTCTTTTGCACTTATTGCATAAGTGTTTGCTAGGGACTAGCAAAGGTAAAGTATAGGGGGATGATGAAGCCACATTTCATCATCTTTATTCTATCATTTTGGCATCAAAAGCCTAGCAATGCGTGTAAATACCCTTAATTCCTGTATCTTAGCACCCATGCATGTGTATGTAAATAGTGTATAAATACTGTAATTAAAGCTAAAATTATAGAATAAATCAAAGAAAAGAAAAAGAATAAAATATTGTAAATATTTTTATGACCCGAAACCCCGAGACCTAGGCATCTCGATGGCTAAGTCGACAAGGAATAAAGTAGGGAGAGATAAGGGCCAAAATACAATAAAAATTCCTTTTGTTTAATTCATTCTTTAATTATTTTGGGACCTATTTTTAGTCCCACCGTTTATACTTTAAATAAAGAAACTTTGTACATAAAAGTTGTATATAATAATATAAAGAAAAATACAAAAATTGATTTCACTAAAAAAAATGCACAGATAAAAAGTTATGATCTGAATAAGATTCCGGAATCCCAACATCCCAGACTCGTATCTCTCAAAATAAAAACTCAAAATTTATCAAACTCACCTCTAATTGTATATAATTTTCGATAATCTATTTAATGAAGGTGGTTTCGTATTTTTCGGAGTTACGGTTTGAAAGTTGAGTTTTGGACCCCTATTGTATATTATACCAATTAAAATATTCATTTTATTTATTATTCATTATTTTATTTCATATTTTTATTATTTCATAGATTATTATATATGTACATATTAAAACTGGAATAAAATGATAAATAAAACATTAAAAATAAATTCTTGTATAAAATACATAGAAAATTACCAATGTACTGTGTTAGAACGACGTTTTTGGCCGTTTTCGCCGATTTTTGGAGGATGCATCGTGCATCTTTTCACGATGAAGTCTTCTTGATGTTTTCTCCGCTTATATCCATTATACACGCCCAATATATAGTTTGAGCATTGGATCATGTCTTTGTCCTATTTTCGTCGAGCTTTGGAGCATGATTATCATGTTGTCTGACCCCCCCCTCTACTGTGCGTCAGAACATTAGTTTTTACCAATATTCTCGAATTTTTATAGGCCGATTCGTTCACCCAATCGCTGGGCTTCCTTCTAGACTTTTTGTCTACATACATCCATTATACACGCCCAACCTTTATATATAGAGTTGAGTTGTCTATTCTCAAGATATACACCGATCTTCTTGCCACCACATCAACTCTCTAACCAGCCTCTGCCACTCCTATCAGATCCTTGTTTTTGTCCGATTTCTCGGATTTTTCAAGCCCGACCCCTTCACCCAATGGCTAAGCTTCCTTCACAACTTTTTCTCCGTAATGTACCCTCATACACGCCCAGAGGTTGCTTGAAGGATTAGATCAACGATTTGCTAGATATCCATCGTTCTTTGGAGCCACCCACCTCACATGTACAAAAAGACCACATCTTCTTCCAATTCGTTTTTGAACCCTCTTGGACCCATTTTGGCCACCCTCCTTGGAGCTCAAGATAGAGTGAAGTGATAGTGAGCTCCCCAGCTCCTCGGAGGCACGGTTAGGCAAGTCGAAGGGCGGCTCCATCACCATCTCCGGCCACCTTGGCTGTGAGGTCCATCTCGCCATTCTTGGCTTGAGGTTTCGTATTTTCTTTCAGTTTTTTCTCTTCTTTTCTTGCTCTTTATTCACTTGTAGATCGTAGATTTCTTCTAGCATTTCGTTTACTTGCTTTTTAGTCACTTAATCACCTAGTTCATCCCTCGCCGGAGCAAGCTCCGGCGAGCTTCGATCCCATCATTTCGACTTTCATTCATCCTCCTCGACGTGGCTTTCATCTCATCGCCGCCATCCTCCACGATTCTACGTATCCTCATACACAACCCCCTTCATCTTCGGCCACATACGGTGGTCGGAGTACATCCTTCTTCCCTCACCAAAGCGAAGGAAAACCCATTCACTCCCATTTTTTTGTGTACCTAACATCTTGGCCGAGTTTTGTACTCGAACCCTTCTTCTAATTGCAGGTACATCGGAGCACTTTCACGCACATTCCCTTGTTATCCAAGATCAGCTTGACGCCACCTAGGTTAGTGGGGCATTTAGCAATCACGTCCCAGGCATTTTTGGCATATTTCGGAAAGTTTTCGAGTACATTTTTGTACTGCAGTTTCGTATTTACTTTTTCATCTGTACCCCTGTATTGTAATAGCTATAACTCATTCGTATGAACTCGGTTTCTCATGAGATTTTTTTTATTAGAAAGTTGTTTAAGAGTTCTGCATCATATCTAAATTTCAGATTTTTCTGGTGTAAGAACTATTTATGGCGAATTTATGAAGTCAGAGTAGTGATTGAGCTTGTTTTGTTGATA